>JAVHNL010000184.1:0-75000 GCA_031216105.1 Dalbergia cultrata | reverse complement strand
GAGATATTCATAAGAGCAGGGGCGTGTGAGTGGGCGCAAATCTCGTGCGTGCGGAAGCAGTGGGCTTGTGTGTTGCGGTGCGAGTGCTTCTGGCAGGCTGCTCTCTCCTACGCCTACCCTTTCGCCACTTGTTCCAAGACATGGCCCGGTCCCATTCCTCCTCGTTTGCCCAACGCCAAGAGGTACCTAACTGCTTCCGTCGCCAACTCTTTCATTCATTCACTCACTCACTCACTCACTCACGTTTCTTGTTTGACAAAATTAATGAATGAATGTTTGCTTTCATGTATTCCTCAGGAGATTCATGGCGTTGTATATTACTGACCACGTGTTTACTTCGGATCCAGAAGCAGAGGAGGTTGTTGGGCACACCTACCTGTTTCTCAAAGAGCAGCTTCAGCTTTCTGTAATGCCACCTCATAGTGGAATTCTTCATGGAACCATCATTGGTCTGCCTCCCTCAGCTCATACTCCATCCACCCCTATACTCGTCTTCTATTATTATTAATTATGCCTTCTTATGTTTTCCTATGATATATGATATGCTTTAATGGCTTTAAAGGTTAGTGGATTTCAACATGAATATGATACGTCATACAATTCTATATCGTTTGATCCATGTATGTACCGGAACCCATATAGTGGGACAAGGCTTAGTTGTTGTTGTTTTTTTCTTATCTCGTGTTCTTCTTGTTCTTGCGTGTCATGTGGCTCTGGTACTTCTAATTAATGTGCTGGGGTTCTAGTCTAGTATAGCCTAAGTCTAGTTATCATAGCTAGCTGGCCTCAACGCAAGAACAAGTCATTGGTTGCTGGCGGAATCTAACGTATATTCAAGAAAGTTTATCAAGAAAAAAGTTTTGTTCCTCGCCATTTATCAATCAGTTATTGTATCATCCAAGATATAGAAGAAAAATGAGAAACAATGATGATTACAAAATTGATGTGTCAAGTAATGAAGGGTTGAAGATTAAACTTATCTCTGTATACTTAGGAGTTGGATAGATAGATAGATAATGGTCGTGGACTGCAACAGCATTAATATGGCTTTGTTATTTAGCAGATCAGTTCATTGCTTGTGGTAAGTCGAGAGACGTAGCTCATGAGCTTGCTTCTCGGATTTGGCTGGCTGTTCTTGACAATTTGGAGGAAAACCAGCACACTTTCTGCTTACTTAAACGCCTTGCCCAAGAGGGGGATGTAAGTCCACCTTCTGCCTATACCCTTCCGGCTCCTAACTTTCTTAGTAATCATGATGATTGATAACATTGATTCGCAAATTTAATAATTGACGGACACAATGAGTGGTGTTCGGCCATGCAACGCAAACAACGCACTTACTTTTATTGCTTTCCCATCCGTTAATTTGCTTCTTCTTTCCCTTCTCTTTGTGAAAGTTAACATTGAATTATGATGCTGATCTATGTTTCCTTTATTTCCTCCATACCGATGCAATTATTCTTGTTTATTTTCCTGTAAAATATTGTCCGCAAACTTGTACCCTCTTCCCCGAATGAGTGATAACTTGGAAGAGGAGTTCAAACACAATATATATATCTTGATATCCATTATTGCAACAAGATAATTATCTTGTTTAGCGTTATGACCTCTCCAATCATTTTGTCTCTAAATTAGAGCATCTAATGATCTTTTGTTATTATTTTAAGCAGGTTTTTCTTCCATACCCATACACTAGATCTGTCAAAGTCCAATGGAGGGTGTTTGAGAAGCTTTTCACCGATTTCCGTGATTGCTTCAACCATGTAGATTACTATGACATTTTGGCATGTGCTAAAAGCAGGTTTCAGCCTATACCATCTGCTTGGTTAGGTTACTAGCAAGAGTAACATTAGGTGTATAACAAAATTGTATAACAATTTTACACCAACACTCACAATATTTTTTGTCTTTTTGAGAAAGTGTGTATTGATGCATTGAAAAGCAAACAAGCATTGTGAGTGTTAGTGTAGAATTGTCATATAATTTTATTGTATACAAAATATTATTCTACTACCAAATTCGGCCCTATTAAATTTGAATTTAAATGTAATCTTTTTACTAATAAGGCCTTATTCTTTTGGAAAATGTATACCTTCAATCATCATATATGACATAAAATGAGCCACTATGAAATTTCACTTATCCCCCTCTAAGCGGATCAACCTCATATGTTCTTTATTCTTTTAGGGTTGTAAGGACAGTTGGGGTGATGTGTTATATTTATCATTACAATTATCTGCACTACATGAAAAAAAAAAGAATCTTTTTCCGGCATAATTTGAATGCTGTCTGAATATTTTTATTGTTTTAATGGAAAAAATATATCTGTTACTGGCAAACTGGTCAGGTCTCGCAATTTTGATAATAAAATGTGTTTAGACCAGCTTGTTTTGCATTCGAATTGAAATTAGCTTTATCAACACTCCCACATTTCAAAATAAATATATCCAGAATGTATAAAAAAAATGAAAGACACATTTATTTTAAAATGGAGGGAGTATTTCATGAGAGAGTCTTGAATAACAAATTATCTTTTTCTCGAATTCAGTCAAATCCAAAAAATGGGATGATCCTGCTTTATCAGGAATTTTGTTAATGGTGTGGCATGAACATCTATTATATTATGATAACCTTTTCAACCTATTTTTTGACTAGTAACTTTCAAGCTATTAACCATCGTAGTTGTTTTCAAAAGAAATTATCGCATTGATTTGGATTCAATGTGCTTTTATAATTTTTGCATATAAAAAACAAAGATTTTTATTTACTATCGGTAACTCAAACATTGCCCTCTTTTTTTATTATTATTATTTGATCGAAAAGGTCCCTACAGAAAGACTAAACTTCATTGACACACATCATGTCTGCGCTTTTCATGGGTGAATGCTCACATGCCCCTCACGGTCAATGCCTATGGTGCTGGTGCGCATGTGACTTGCTCTATCATTTTTTTTTAATTTAAAAAAAGCATTTTTTAGAACTCAGACACTTCACTTGCTTAATGGCTTAACCGTGACTAAGAGGAGGGGATGGGGCAATTTGGAAATTTGAATAACATCGATGGGAACGAATGGAAACGAAAAAGCAATGGTCAAGAGTCCAAACAAGTGTCGCGTCCAGAGCAAGCCACATGAGCACGAGCATCATAGGCATTGGCCGTGAAGGCCATCTGAGCAATCACCTAGTTCATGTAGGTGTAGGATTTTCAACTTTCAAAATTGATTGTACCAATCTAAGTAAAGGGTGAGGCTGGGAATTTTTCAGCTTAAAATCATTTTTTTCACTTAAAAAATTATATTTAGTGTATTTAATTAATTTTTAAAAAATAATTAGAATCTAAAAATATTAATTTCAGCTTTTTATAGAAGTTAAGAACAATAGTTTCTGAAAAAAAAAATAATTTTCACTTTCAGGCTTTTTTTCACTTAAATATAAAATTTAAGTTTTATAATCAATTTTTTAAAATTCAAAACAAACACATCCAAAATATCACATTAACTAATTTGTCGAGTGAGATCTTTAAAAATAAATTTTACTGAAGAAATGTTTTTGACTGAAATTACTCGGGTTTGTTATCAACAAAATTGATTTTGAGGGGGAGCTTGTTAACTTTTTTATTTTTTCAAAGAACACTGATAAAATTTAGGGTTTGTTTGGCATGAATGATAGGATAAAGGCTAATAATATAAAGTTGGATAGGATAAACAATGATAATATAAAACCTAATAAACTTTTAATATCATATAATATTTAGTGTAACATTGTATAAAATATTATATTTTATAGTCTATAATATTATCATTTATTTACCAATAATTTAATTATGTAAATAATAAATAAAAATAATAATAAAATAAATTTTATCAATTATTAAAATATTTATTAATTTAAAATTTAATTTATATTAAATGTTATCATCTATTTCAATATTTTATAACTATTTATTATTTCATTAAGTATAAAACATAAAATACTCTCTTTAGATATTTTAATATTTTCAAATTTTTAATTATAATTTTTATTTTAAATTAAAATTAATGTTAAATTAAACTTTTTAATTAATAATCCTTATTTTCTACATATTACATATTATTTATTAATTATTATTAATTTATTTTACTATTTAATAATTTATAATTTATAATTAACTTCTATACTATATATTATTTATTTAAAATATTTAATTTTTATTAAATATTTATTATTATTAATTTAGATATTTACTTTTTATTAATAATTATTATTTATTTAAATATTCATTATTTTATTATTTATTAAATAATTATTTTTTATTATATTATTTATTATTATTTAAATTTAAAAAAATGAAAGAGCCCTTATATATTAAAAACTAATTAGGCCTACTATGGCCATCCTAGACGTGATTAAGTTATATATTAACTTGATATATAAGAAGGTCATAATGAATAAACTTATACAATATATTATCTACATTAAATAATAAATAAGAGTATAACATATAATATTAACTTTATTCTATTGTGCCTAATAGTCATTTTTCCAAATTATTTGTATAACTATAGTTCAAAATTAATTAAATTTTATAAATAATCAAAAGAGTAAAAGAGATACCGAGAAGGTACTCTAATCAGATCTCAACTAGAGGGGGTAGTCACTAACCCTTTGTTTGTATTAAGATAAAAGGAATGAAAATAAAATGCAATGATAGAAAGTGAATAGATTTGTACATTCTCTCTTAATTGATTTGCTAGAGGAAAGGGAGAGGAGAAAAACACATGTAGGTCTCACACTCAAGTTTCTTCTCAAATGGAAAATGAGAAAATTACTATAAAATTATTATTTTATCCTAATAAGTGACGGAACTTAAGTTAGACAATGGGAGCCATGGCCTCCCCCCCAAAATTTTTCAAAAATATTATACATATATGTATGTATGTGTATGATAATGAGATGTACATATATGTTATTGGTTTAAGTGTGACAAATATGGCAATATATATGATATGCATTTAATTTTGTATAAATGATTTGCATTTGATTTTAGTGTAAATGTCTTAGACCCCCTAAGAATTTTTTTTTAAGCTCCGCCACTGATCCTAATGTTCACTTGTAAGTTTATCTACATAACAAGACAACATGTGCCAATTTATAATTTAATTATCTATAAAATATTTGGAAGTTTGAATTTTGGGAGAAATGGAGTGAACGAAAGGGTTTGCAAAGGAAATTTTAGAAAAGTGGAGTGAACCACTACTTTGAACTCTACCTACTTCATTGATTGTTTCTTGTTTTTCCACTAGGCCTATGGCCCTCCTTTGTATCCAAAACAAGGGATGTTTATGACTGTGTCTAACCTAAAAACTCCTCCTTGCCTGAAGATTATTGGACTTGGTTTATATTTGACTCAATGCAATTTTAGTTTGATTGGGCTGTGGTTTGAAAGTCCAAATTGGTGCATTTTTACTGATTGGGGTTAGGTTTGGTCACATTCGAATTATACTTTAGGTTTACTTGATCCATCCCATCTAAAGTCACATAATTATTTGAAAGTTGTATTTTTTAACGAGCTAAATGGCAAATTATGAGACTTTTATATATTGCTTAATATGTTTTACATAATATGATAGTATTATGTTCTATTAAAATAATTTGTTTTGAAATATATATTGAAAAATATTTTTTTGAATTTTTGTTTTCATTTTCTAAAATTTTGTATTTTTGGTAAACATAATATTCAAACTTAAATAGTTTATTTAACCATGTGCATATATATATATATATTGAAAAATATTTTTCGAATTTTGTTTTTAATTTCCAAAAGTTTATGACTTTTTAGTAAATATAATATTCAAACTTAAATATTTCATCTAAATATATAGTTGACCCAATTTTATCTTATCATTTTGTATGCCATTGTTGAGTCATGGTTGGATTTTAAGAAAGAATCCGCTTAAAAAACATTGAATCCGGTGGGAATTTAATTCAATACATTCCTATCCAAACAAAGGGTGTCACTCTTCAACCAAAATCCAAACTAGCCAGAAACACAAGAAGATTAAAGATCAGAACTAAAAAGAAAAAAACAAAATTCATGTGTTTTCTCCCCATTTCAGTTAACTTTTCATTTGGTCAGCTGTCAACAAGCATCAACCTAATTAGCCAAAGAGATTAGCATGTGTTCCACAGTCGATGTTCACGTTTACGAGGGTAAATCTGACTTCGATTAATAATTTAATATTCTATCTTTTATTTTTTGAAAGTTTTCATATTCTATCTTACCATTATTAATATTCATTAAAAGAATTTAATTATTTGATGTCATATTAGTGATAAATAATAATACGTAATAACTAATAAGTGAGACTCTTATAATAAATAAATAAAAAAAAAAGACTAAAACCCTAAATTGGTCCCTCAAGTTTATATTGGGGAATAAGTTAGTATCTCAGATTTTAAAAATTTCAAATTGATCCCTCACAATTCAAAAAAGGGACAAATTGATCTTTTTGTGTAATTTCGTATAGTTAAAAAGGGGACAAATTGATCCATCTGTATACTATATGAAATTGTATGAAGAATCAATTTGTCCCTTTTTTTTTTAATTTGAGGAACTAATTTAAAATTTTCAAAATCTAAGAGACTAACTTATCTTTCAATATAAATTTAAGGACCTATTTAAGTATTCATCCATAAAAAAAATACGGTAACATTATAACGTATGACTGAATGAAGATGATGCTTATAAATTGCCGCATTCTCTGGTTGGTGAGTTGGGTTGGTAGATAGAGGAGAGTGTGTGTGTGTGATGTGATTATGCAATTTGACTCTTTGAGATTTGAGACTGGGAGGGGCTTATAAAATGAATTTCAGTATCTTAACAACAAACACATATCAAAGTTACTTTTTCGCGGCTTTCTGACAATATTCTGTGTACGACCACACTGTCCTCTTCTACTGTTTCCGTCCCCCGCCCCGGGGCTTCTCTTTCTTAGGCTTTCGCGCTCCCATCCCACCCCATTACATTTTTGCAAAAAATAATAATTTATTTTTACATAATTTTGATATAAGCTATCAATTAATTATATATTACTGTAATGTAAAGTAATTTTTATTGTTATCACACTATATGTATAGTTGTGGAGAATTGAAAATAGTCATCCAACCAAGGCATCTACTTTTTGTCCACAAATTGATAATGAATGAAACAATTACATTGAAAAACACAGTTATTTCTCAAATATATATAACTTTGATTTGGTTAATATGTTATTATCTATATATTATATTTATTAAAATAATATCAGATGTATGATTAACTAATATCTAAATATGTAACATGAAGGGATTATGTTATGATATCACATCTTTTTATGATTATTAGTTATGATTTTTTCCTTCATAATATCTATATTACATAAATGATATTAAATAAATTATTTATTTGCTTTGTACTTCACATTTTTCTAGTTATAATTTTATAGAAATTAATATATTAAATTAAAGAAGTAAAATAACTTTTTTATTGTAAAAATATGTATGAAATATAATTTTTTAATAATATAAATAAATTTAATATATTTTTTTACTATTATTGTTTTGTGCATCGCACTGCCAATAAACTAGTTATTATATTATATGTTACTATATGTAAAAAATAAAAATTTTGAGACGAGAGGACACTGACTCACTCATGTTTGCTCTGTCAGGGTACACTTTTAACGTATGCAAATGCTGAACATTATTTTCATTAGAAAATGAAATATCAAACAAAACAAAACAAAAACAAAGCAATCAGAGTGCTTAGGACAGTGCTCACATTTTTTTGCATTTTTTTTTTCTTTTTCTTTTACTAGTTTCAAACACTACACTGCACTGCACTGCACTGCTTTCTCTTCTGCTGTGCTCTCCCTCGCTCTTCATTTCTTCCTTGACTCTAGGGTTTCTGCTCTCTCCTCTTCAGCTGGGTTTTCTCATTTGCCACATTCATCTCATCAACTTTCCCAAGTCCTTTGGTTAGTGTAGAAAAACAAGAAAACAAGCATTGGACTTCTCTTCTCTCTTCTGGCTTGTTTGTTTTATGGGCATTTTCATTTCTGCATTGCATGTAACTTTTGATCCTTATTTGGTCCATTTACCCACCTCCTGCTTAATGTATGTGCTCTCTCTCTCTCGCTCTCTGAATTGTTACTTTTTCTTTTTTGGGAAATGAAAATGAGCAAATTTGTTGGATGTGTGTGTTTGTATCTGAGTCATCATCATCACTGTTTATTTTCCAAAAAGGGAAAAAAGCTGACTTTTTGGTTGTTTGATGTTCAATGTTGCTCAAGAAAATGGCCTGCTGCACTTCAACGTAGGAAGAATCTGCAAGCAAGCATTTTGAGAGAAGGGAGGAGAGAGAGAGAAAGAGAGATGAAGGGTTGTCTTTTTCAGAGGTTCTGATCTCTGTATATGCTCAATGCTGTCCCATTGTTATGGCAAAAGGTTAAAAAGATATAAAAAAAGCAAAATCTATTATCCCCTTAGCATGTTTAGAAGGTTGCAGATTCATATGAAAGTACTTTCCTATCACCACGTTTCTATTAAGGTTGGGATTTAGTACTTTTGAAGTTTTTTGTTTCTTCTTTTCTTCTCTTCCTTTTTCTTGATTCATGATGGATGCGAACACTGGTTGTTATCTAATCTCCGCATTTTATCTTAATTGAAAGGAGTGGCATTTCCATGATGGTATATGCTTGCTTGGCCAATAGATCACTAGTGTCTTGTCTTGGAATTTGGCGTGGAATCTAGGTCCTTACGGTTCCTTTCCTTTACTATTAGTATTTGGCCCTTCTTTTTTTCTTTTTTCTTTTTTTTTCACGGCTCCCTTTTTAGAACTTCGCAGAACTTTATTGCTAAATCCAGCCCCTTTGTCTAACTATGACTTGGTCTATTTAGTGTTACTCAGTCTCTCTGTGTTTTGGTGTAATTGTAGGTATTGACCTCAATCACATAGAAGAATGGATTGGGCTAGAATAGTTTGTTGTTGAAAGGTAAGGTGGTAAAGCATGGATTTTTTGAAAATAAAGAAGTTCAGAAAATCCCAAAAAGGAGATGGAAAGAAAGATTTGGGAGAAAAGACTGTGGAAGAGCCTGAGGAACCAAAGCCTGACTCTGGCACCCCTGATCAGTGTAAATCCGCGGATGCAGATCTTACTGCTGAGGCCGAGGATGATGACGATTTTATCACGAATGAGGTAAAGAGGAGGCTGAAAGAATTGAGAAGAAACAGTTTCATGGTGTTGATTCCCGAGGAAGACTCATGCCCGGAGGAGGGGGAGGATGAAGAGGAAGAGGGAGAGACAAGCTCAAATGAATGGAGAGATGTGGAAGCTGAAGGTCAGCAATGGTGGCGCGGCTTTGATGCTGTATTTGAAAAGTACTGTGAAAGAATGCTATTCTTCGATAGGATGAGCATGCAGCAGCTTAATGAAGTTGGCAAAGGTAGATTTCAATTGATAGTTGTTGGCAATGATAAAATCATGCTTAATCTTTCCACGTCTTTGCTTCATCTGCATATCCCAGAAATGGTTGGGAATGCCTAGTTGGGTTTTGGCCTTGTATTCAATTTGGTGTTTTGTTTGTGGACTATTGTCTATTGTCCATGATGTGTGGTTAGAGCAATAATCGATGCCTTACAAAACATTAATCTCAATATTTCATTTTGGAAAATGGAAGTCCTAATCCAAAGGAAAGATCATGTAAGCATCATGGTGTCTTATCAATTGGGATAACCGCTACAAGAGTTCCATGATGCTTCAAGTTGTTCCGGCATTTTCTAAGCTTGGTTTAAACTCTCTGAATTTAGTTCGGTTTATTACTTCATCATAGTTGGGGGATTGTGTTTCATCATCTCAACATCCCAATGCAGACATATATGGATATAACTCAAATAGAATCTAATGAATGAAATTATGTGCCAGTTTAGCATGCCTAAGATAATTTTATACAATGAAATGTTCTCATCTGGTAAAAACTTTAGACATACTTATGTTGAATTTGTCTAAGATATTTTTATTTGGAGGTGGTGATAACGATGTTATCTTTCTTTTACCACGTGCAAATTGCAATTGCTAACTAGATATACTATATTTTCCCCTGCATTTGTTGTATCTTTTGATAATAAATTTTCAAGATGTCAGGTTCACAGTACCCTTCAACTCCATCTCCAAGATCTGCATCAAAGAAGTTGGCATCTCCCCTTCGTTGTCTTTCCTTGAAAAAATTTGAAGATCATGATGATGAGACCGAACATCTTCAACAGCCTGAAAATGATCCCTACCAGGATATTGAAACAGCATATGTTGGGCAAATATGCTTGACTTGGGAGGCACTTCATTGTCAATACTCTCATATGAATCATAAGATATCTTGGCAACCTGAAAATCCTACTTGTTACAACCATAGTGCACAGCAGTTTCAACAGTTCCAAGTTCTATTACAAAGGTTTATCGAGAATGAACCTTTTGAGCAGGGCCTCCGTGCAGAAATTTATGCTCGCACAAGGAACACTTTGCCTAAACTGCTTCAGGTTCCTAATATACAAGGTGAACTTTCTGTGAATAATTTTCAGTCAATTAGGCTATCATGGAAATTGCTGAAGTTACTAGTAATATGGAAAAAATGGTTGGTTGTCTTGAAATGTAATTCTGTGATTGTGTCTCTGATGTTCATGTATGTAACCTCGTATCATTAAGTGCTCAACTTTATGATGCTCTTCAGGTTCAGATCATGAATCAGTGGACAATTCAGACATGAGAGTGCTTGCTCCCGATCTTATAAAGATAATTGAAAGCTCTATCCTTACATTCCACCTTTTCCTGAAAAGGGACAAGAAAAAGTCAAGTGGTTCTATCAACCTGTTTGGAAATCAGAACCAGCTTGCCACTCCTCTACAACAGGTTCAGTCTACTCTTGAGAAGGTAAAGCCAGATTCTTTAGTGATCCAAGTCTATAATTTTATATGCTATACTGACCAACACATCAACAACAATTTTAGCTTAGCCATAAGGCCTTGCAATTATAAATTTTTTGGCTTGGTGGTGACTGTAAGTTAGCATATTGTTCTTAGAATGTTACCCTCCATCAATTCTAGCTGCCAATGTAACCGGCTACATGGTTGATTTCCCAGGTTTGATTCAAATGGATCTTTTAATTCGCTTGTTTCAATGAATAAAATGCTCATACAGCTTGTTATCAGAAAATATGTTTGTCATTGGTTATTATAACTCAGATTTGAGAGTTTTTCTTGTCTCTTTTTTAATTCAAGTTCAAGAAAGCTTATTTCTCCCAAGGTTTCTGCTTTTGATGAAATGGGATTGGGGCATATAGTTGGATCTAGTAACTTTGTTAATATAATTTCTAGGGTTTGCCAATATACCATATGCTTGTGGAAAATTGGCCTACAGAGATCACTTTCGGCAGCTAATGATTCTGGCATTTGAGCTAACTCCACTCGTTATTATGCAGCTGAAGAAAAGGCATGGTTTAATCTTATTTCTTCTAAATGCAGAAAGCAGTGAAACTGAAGGAACTGCGCAGGAAGAAGAAAGGTTGGAAAAAGAATGCTTGGCCCCAAAAGCACGAGGACATTCAGCTATTGCTCGGCCTTATCGACTCAAAAATCCTATCAAGGGTTCTGAGAATGGCGAGGATGACTAGAGAACAGCTGTTCTGGTGTGAAGAAAAGATGAAAAAACTGGATTTATCAAATGGTAGGTTAGAGAGGGATCCATGCCCCATCCTTTTTCCTTGCTAGTAGTAACAGTGTTTGTATATCTGATAAATAGCTGCTGCAATTTATCTTCAGCTCTGTCATTTTGGAAAGATAATTGATTGTTGCTGATAGAACTGCTGCTTAGGGTGTCTTGGGATGACAAGTAAAGGAGAGAGTAAGATGGGTTTTCTGTTATGTTATCTGAAATGCATGTTATTTTTCTGTCAAAATTGTGAGGTCCCAGGATGTTATGTATAACTCTCGGTATGACAGTTGTTAAGGATTATTAATGGTGGTTCTTAGATTCAATTCAATGTTGCTTTACTTGGTTGCTTCTTGTTGGAAAATGAATAAATGATAGTATTATTGGGATATATGAAGCAAGAAGTATAAACTGATACGGTAAATTGTTTTAATAGTCTTGACACATTGGAAAATAAGATCAAAATTTGGTTAAAATTTTGTTCATATTTATATTTGAATTTCTCTCTATTCAATTACTCAATTGAATAATTGCTTCGGCTGTTGCTCATTTTTATGGAATAGAAATGTAGTTTCATGTAAAGATGCTTTGGAAAACTTCATGGCTTGCGTAACGCGGGTTTTTTTTGACAAACCGTATATTTGGAGCGCTACTGATGTCGTTTTGAACATAGACCCAATTTTGCAAAGTTTTAATATTCATGTTCGATTATTTTTATGGCCATTGTTGTTATAACATGTAGTTTCTGCTAACCATTTATGGTGACATTGCATGACACTCAACTAAATTTGAAAAGTAGTTTTAGTGAAGATTATTCAGCTTTTATTAACCGTCGTGGCCATTGAAAAAGAAAATATTCTTAATTTGTGTAAATAACTATTATTGTCACATGATAATTAATTATGGGGGTAGTTTTGATATATTGTAAATGTAAAACAATTTTTTAAATAAAATATTTGGATTTATTCAGCCACCAGTGTTGGACAACAGCACATCTTTAATATTAATGTACTTTGGGGTGTATTCACACTTATATCCAATCACAGGCATGTATTATATGAGACTTTTTAAGACAAAAAGTGGCAATACCTTAAAAATGCATTAAAATTAAATTCATTAGCAAGTAAGTTAAAGAAAGCAATATAGTTAATAAAAAATTGCAGCCATGAGTTCGATTTGTAACAATGTGTAAAAATGCAACATTAACATTTATAATCTCTATATTTCGA
Organism: Dalbergia cultrata; assembly: GCA_031216105.1. Taxonomy (NCBI): domain Eukaryota; kingdom Viridiplantae; phylum Streptophyta; class Magnoliopsida; order Fabales; family Fabaceae; genus Dalbergia; species Dalbergia cultrata. The sequence continues at coordinate 62,054 of JAVHNL010000184.1, read as the reverse complement.
GAGGATTACTTATTCGTTTTTGGTAAAGGATGCTCTTGAGTTAAAAAAAAAAAAACCTTATATGTAAAAGTTTATTTTTCAAATACAGGAAAGAATATTTTTATAAAGTAAAGTTGCCTAAAAATTGTAGAATTTAGATAGTAATAAAAAATAATAATGTACTATATTTTTAAAATTTGAATATATGAGTTTTTTTTGTACCTCTTAGTTATTTGTAACTAAGAATGAGTCATATATCTTCCTAATATAATTTTTTTTTTAATTTATCAAATCACAACTGTTGGTTACATAAATACTACTAGTACTGAAACAAAAATTATATATATATATATATATATATATATATATATATATATATATATATATTCTATTTTGGACCAAAAAAACTGCACTTCTCTCTATTATGCATCAACTTGTACTTTTGAATGTTTTTGTAATTTTGTTTCACTACATTAATTATCACTTAACTCTTTCTCTCACCTATTAATTTAAAAAGTAATTATATCAAATACATGTGATAATATGTTTTTTTTTTGTTGGAAGTAATTATTTAATTGAGACATACTTTTTTGAAAAAATATATAAGGCATTCTGATAATTTATGAGCCATATCCTTCACTTACGTTCTGTAGCGAGGAATTAGTTTATTCCAGGCCTCAAGTGTCCGGAAAAATGTTTATGATAATCTAATGTATTTTTATCAATATTTTTTTTGGAGAAATTATGTTAGATTGTCTTAACTATTACGAATTATGTTTTCGGTAATTATGCACAAGAGCGTGGAAAGTAAATTGCACTAGTTTTCCAGTGAAAAGAATAATTTTTTTTTAATTCAATAATCACTTCTAAAAATATTGTGTTAAATGCGATATTAATGAGAATTAATTAGTGCGGAAAAAAGTTAGATTGTAATTAATGTAAATAAAATTATAAAATTATCTAAAAGAATAAATTATTTCAAAAATAATAATTTTTTATTTAAAATAAAATGTGTAGTTTGCTAGCTTTCGCATTTATACAGAGGTTAGCAATTGCTATAAATGGGAATTTAGAAAGGGTAGTAAAGCAACCCTGGACTGGCCTTGGCTTTGGGCTTGGCCCTGGCCCACGGCGATTGAAAGATTTCCACATGTCAAGAAAGTGCAAGGAACAGGTGTAGAAGATTTTTCTGGTACCCGTATTGTGTGCCTGGGACTGGACTGGGATATCCCACGGCCACCTCTTAAATTTACGACGCGGTCCGCACAAAATGCACGTCCGGCGAGGGCGACATCATGAGATGCCTGATGGCATTAATGTCATTTCACGTGTCAAATGAACCCTCGGTTCAATTCAAATAAGAAAAAAGAAAAAAGTAAAAGCATTTGGTGCAGGCAAGGCCAACTCAACCCTGGATTGGGGGTGCGATGACTGATGACATGACATTTGTTTCTTTCTTGAACCAACGAACGAACTCAACTCTCTCTCTCTCTCTCTCTCTACCCTGTGACTTAGTAGTAAGTACTAGGTACCAAGTGTGTGTGAGTGGGGACCGACTAAAACTCAATCCGATTCGATTCCAGAAGCAGCAGCAGCAGCAGCAGCAGCAGCATGATCATATTATTCGTATTCAGTTTGTGTTGTGTTGAATTGAAAGTCTCTTTAATTTCTTCTTCGGTAAGCTCTGTTCAAGTTGGAAGCAAGCCTTTCATTTCATTTAATAATTTTTCTTATGCCTTGTTGGCCACGGTCTTCATCCTCTCTCTCTCTCTCTCTCTCTCTCTCAATTGTTTCTTCCTTCCTGCCTTTACTCTTGTTTTCCTTCTTTGTTTTCTTGCATTTGGAATTCTTCTTTCCATGTGAGTATGTGATTGAGTGACTGAGTGCACCGCACCGTGATCAAGGGAGCTTAGCTTAACCTTTGTGTTGTGTTTCTCACATCATCAATCATCATCCTCCGCTGAAGGCATCAATCTATCTTTCTATCTATCTTATCTGATTGATAAGATACCTAGCGAGCTAGCTAGCTAGCTTCTACTTATTTTGCTGCTTGCTCATCTTATCTATCTATTACTATGTTTTATCGCCAGCCAGCCAATTAAACATCACCTTTACCATCATGCCCATTTTCTCCACCTTTCTATCTAATGCAAATTTTATTTATTTTACCTTTTTTCCTAAAGAAAAAGAAAATCTTTCTATGAGGAAATTATTTTGGATCTAAACCATCAGTTTCACTGACAAATCTTCTTATGTTTTGAAGAAGGTGGTTGCTTGCCAATAGATAAAACCAAACCTGCTGATTAGGATTAGGATGGCGACTGAGAGCCCTATGCAAATAGTGGAACTGGAAAGCAGCCAGGCTAGTAAATGGCTTTCCTCAAACTCAAAGGATGCTTCATTGTTTGGATCTTCATTCAAAAGTAAGGCAAAAGCAGACTTGATTCCCAGTCGAAGCGGCAGTGCTCCCCCATGTATGGAGGGTTTAGTTGAAGCAGTTGGAAATATGTCAGCTGTGAAGGGTTCTAGTGTCAGTTCAAGGTTTGATAGTTTAGGCAATGCGCAGGAGAGTCACAAGTCTGAAGGGCAATGCTTGTTTCGTCCTTCTTATGCCGCGTGTGGCGTCTCTAATGTCAACTTGAATCCCAGGCTCCCTCCACGGGTCCTGCCAAGTCAAACTACTAGTTGTAAAGAAAATCAAGGGCCTGACAAACAGGGCTTACTCGAGGTTGAGGAAGCTTCACGAAACTTGTTTGAAGACAGTAGCATACTTAAGTCGGGGCAAATTACAACTCTGTTATCTAATCGTCACAAAAGCTTGGTGGATCTGATACAGGTATGACTGACACATGTACCAAAAGCCTAAAAGGCTTGCATAGAAGTGATGTGTTCTCAGGACAAATATTTGAAAATAGAACTAGCCAGATAGACCAATTTGGGATTATTTTTATTTTTATTTTTTTATTTTTTTTGTTCTTTCTTATGGTTCCTGAATTCTTGTATTTTAATTGTGATGGTTACTTGAAATGATCATTGTGTTCTTAACTTGCCAACGTGTCTACTGTTGTCTAAAAAAAAAGTTAAGCTCTCTGTTTGCTGGTCTCTTAATTCTATTTTCAGCTTATGTAGTTGGACTTTTTATAATGTTGAGTCTTAATATGTTGGACTAATTTTTCTATATTCTTCTCTCTTTTATTTGTCAATTTTCAGGAAGACTTCCCTCGTACCCCATCTCCTGTATATAATCTATCTCATTTAACTACAACAGGGGACTCAGTTGATCTAGATGTTAATGCCGTTCCCTCTAGTGTTTCTTCTATACATACCTCAAACCTGTCAGACTCAGCTACTAATTCTGCCAGTGCTGTGGAGAAAGATCCTCTAAGTTTGGATTCTTGCGATTTAATATCAAATGATGAGGTTTCTTCAGAAGCCTTTCCAAACACACAGCATTCTGATGGAAATGAAAGCTCATTGGAACATCATACTTGCAGCAAAGATGTTGGGTTGGAGAATAATGTGTCAACAAATGAATTTATGCATACAGAGAAGCAAAAATTGAGAGCACATAAGCCAGAGGCTACAAGGCAAAAACAAGAACAATACCATGTTAGGAATAGGCTAAATCAATCTTTTGCGAATGGCTATGCTTACCAAATTCCAAGTGCTGGGGCACAAGTTGTACCTAAGGGGATGAACAATTCACAAAGTTACTTTGGAAAATTAGCACATAGCCATGCACAATTCTCCTCCCTTGGGATGCAGCCATCAATGTCTTTTCCAGGAGTCACTGGTTCCTTGCATGCATCATCAACTGCATTTATGACGCCAGGAGACACATTTTATCCTAATATTCAGCCATCTGGTTTATTTGCTCCGCAATATGGGGTAGACGGATATGCTGTGAGTTCTTCCATATTTCCGCCATATATGGCTGGATATTCTTCTCAAGGTAACCTTTCTCTGCCTTATGAAATGGCATATGGTCCAAACCTTAATGGTCAAGCTACCACTGTTTTATCCGGAGAAAGGGTTCCATACGCAGGTGATTTTCAAAATCAAAGTAAGTTTTATGGCCAGCATGGATTAACACTGCAGCCTTCCTATGTTGACCCCCATATGCAGTATTATCCTCACTGTTTTGATGGCACATATCCTCCTGCTCTTCAACAGAATCGGTTTCCATCAAGAAAACTTACAGGGGGCCAGTTCAATTCTCTAGCTTCACAGCAAACTTCAGATGCTAATGCATGTTTGGATGGTCTAAAATTTCAGCCTCCAGTAAATGGTGGTTTGACCATTCCAAGTGTAGGGAATATGGGTATCCCTGGAGATAGTTATTTTGGTAATTCATCGAGTATGGGGGTCATGATGCAATTCCCTGCTTTGTCTCTTGGAAGTCCAATCCTTCCATCCTCACCAATGGCTGGAACTAATCCTTTAGGTGGACAAAATAAGATGAATATACCCCTAGTTTCCCATGGAAACACAAGATATTCTTTCGGTCAGCAAGGATTTAGGAGTTTTGATGACCCCAAGAAGCAATCAGCTATCAAGGAACTTAAATCTATTAATTCCGAGAAGTTAGAACTTTCTGATATAGCAGGGCGTATTGTTGAGTTCAGGTATTTTCATGCAAACCACAACATCTGCTATTGTATGTAGTATCATCTCCTATATGAATAGAGAGTAATTTTTATTTTTATTTCGCTTAGCATTGACCAACATGGAAGTCGATTTATCCAGCAAAAGCTGAAAAGTTGCAGTGCTGAAGAGCAGGCATCTGTTTTTGAAGAAATCCTTCCACATGCTTCAAAGTTAATGACTGATGTGTTTGGTAATTATGTTATCCAAAAGGTACAATGTCGAAATTTTCATCTGGCAAACTTGTACATATATTATTCATCTTGCGCTAGTACTCAACTTGATGTTGCTGATTCCTTCATATTTCATACAGTTTTTGGAACACGGTAGTCTTGATCAGAGAAAAAAGCTTGCAGAGCAGCTTTATGGACATATGTTATCTTTGAGTTTGCAGATGTATGGTTGTCGTGTGATCCAGAAGGTATGTTGACTTCTTTAAGTACTTGCAAATTATAATTGTTATGTACCAAAAAAAAAAAATTATAATTGTTAGATATAAAATCTATTATGTGCTTCTACTTAATATCTTAAGCTTTGAGGAGAAATAGTCCATTTCGTAGGATCAAAATGTGTATGACCAACTGGTCTAATGTTCAATTCTTTCAGCTCTAATTCTTTTAAATAGAACTTAAATTTCAACATAAGGTGAGGCAGGCTTGTATATTGTTCATGCTTCAATCCCAGTGAGCTTTTGCATGAGAGTGTTTTAGATATCAAAAAAAAAAAAAAAGTAATAATACTTTGTCTCTACCTAATAGTTTCAAGTTTTGGGAGAGATAGGTTCAGGACAATAATCAATTTTCTGTTTCCTTCTTATGTAATCATATGGATCAACGTGTCCGTGGTACATTGCCCTGCAGAGTTGCACATTCATGATATAATCCTTTTAGTGATTTTGGCGATAGAGTAGAAAGCATATTAAGGGTTTGCACTCATATTTTTGTCACCAACTGGAGCAATCAAAGCAAATTTAAAATGCTTTTCAGATAAAAACACTGAGAAGGGCTGGAAGTTCCTGCAAACAAAGTATGGTTTATGAATGTATTTCTAAAGCTTTTGAATGTTTGCTTGTGAGCAGTAAATCTCCTATTAGCATGTTACAACATTCAATCCACTTTGATCTCATCTCAAAAGTCAGGTTGCCAATAGTAAAAAGGTGATACGAACCCCATGTAAAGATACAACACCCGCAAAAGATTTGGAACCATTTGGTGCCTGCAACCCTTACTCAACCCATGAATAAGAACCTTGGGATGAAGATTAGGATCCTTGTCATGTTGTCTATAGATGAAACAAGAACAAAGAATATCAAGAACTCACCAAAATAGGACAGAGTAAGGAATAGATTTGATACTTTTATTGATGTGAAAACTGAATTGTTTGTAGGCAAGTCTACCTATTTATAATAATACAAGATAACCAAAAAAGGCTAAAAGAAAACCCTAATTACTAATCCTATTTGTGCCCAAAATTACAGTTGGTAATAAAAGGCCCAACAATTAATAATAATAATAATAATAATAATAATTATAATATCCAAAAAATAGAGTCAGCCCAATCCTATAAGTCAGCCCAGTCCTCCAATTGTGCTCAGAGTCAACCATTTTGGCTCCACAGCTTGCTCAATCTCATCAATGCACTTCTTTGAAAATGCCCGCTCAACCAATCCTTGCATCCTAGTCACACAATTGGACTACAGACTTGGTGGTCTCCATCAAAAGGGATAAGAAATCTATAGACTATAATTCATGCCATGCACTATTCTTGATGATTGTTAACCAACTTCAAAGTCCTCAGTTGATTCTTCATCAATATCTTCCATCATGAATGCAAGATCAATGATAAACTATTCATTCTCTTTTTCTGCTCTTAATAAAAGCTTTGCACTTTTTGCAGAATTTTCTCCTGTCCCTTTTCCCAAAAGTTGATCCTTGTTTTCTTTGGATGGTTGTTTTAGGTCCTCGAAGTTATTGAGCTTGATCAGAAGGTACAACTTGTGCAAGAGCTTGATGGACATGTCATGAGATGTGTACATGATCAAAATGGAAATCATGTGATACAAAAATGCATAGAATGCATCCCAATGGAAAAAATTCAGTTTATTATTTCTGCTTTTCAAGGACAAGTTTCTACTCTTTCTACTCATCCGTATGGCTGTCGTGTTATACAGGTAATGATGCAGTTTTTTGTACAGAGCACTCACACAAAATATTCTACACTCACACAAACTTTTCAAGGACAGGTGTTCTTATTTATCTATTTCTTTTCATGTGTTAGAGAATTTTGGAGCATTGTACAGACGAGCAAAATATTCGATGTATAGTGGATGAAATCCTAGAATCTACTTGTGCTCTTGCTCAAGACCAGTATGGCAATTATGTGACTCAGGTTAGTAATCATGTACTCATATGCAACTATACTTGTTTTGTCCCTTGAAAGTAGTTATTTTGTACTCCCCTTTTATGGTAGTTTTTTTATTTTTATTTTTCTGTTTTTCTTTTATTTGAATCAAATGGTTAAATTGAAATCGCAGCATGTTCTGGAGAGGGGAATGCCACATGAAAGAAGTCAAATTATAAGGAAGTTGACTGGGAAGATTGTACAATTGAGTCAGCATAAGTATGCATCTAATGTCATTGAGAAGTGCTGGGAGTATGGTAATGAGATCGAGCAAGGGGCCTTGATTGAGGAAATTATTCAACAGCCTAGCGAAAGTGGTAATTTATTGGTAAGTATGATCATCGGCATTGTGGGTTAGTAGACACCGTCAAGGTTTCAATTTATAGGAAGGAAAATCTATGTTTCCACATTTTATTTTTGGGGAAAAAAGTAGTGTTGGAAGATTGTCATGAATGCTCAATCTTGAGTAGAAGAAAGCACTGCTCAAGGCTTGTTGTCTATTTACTGATTTGGTCTTTTGGTTTCCATGACATAGACAATGATGAAGGACCAGTTTGCAAATTTTGTGGTCCAAAAGATTCTTGAAACAAGCAATCACAAACATCGGGAAATTATACTTAGTCATATAAGGGTTCATCTTAGTGCTTTGAAGAAGTACACCTATGGGAAACACATTGCTGCTCGTTTTGAACAATTAGTTGCTCCAGGTGAGTGTCCTTTTCCATATTAAATTTATTGCTTCTTTCTATATGCTATTTTTTGGATAACATGAAAGGGATTAACCATCATGGGAAAACTAGATATTGATATACATGCAAACTGTTACACCACATCAGTTTGATTAATGGTTATGAATTGAATAACGTTGAAGAATGGGAAGCTTCTTGTTTTCATTTTGGGATACGTTTGTAATGTCCCCTTTTGAAGCTCAGTTTTGTCAATTAGAAGTGTTAACGTTACAGTGATGCCGGTGAATAGAGGGAATATTATTTTGTGTTGTTTGATATGCAGAAAACGAAGCAGAGGAGGTTTGAGTTGCCTTCATATCATAGAGTACTGTTCCTGACACTAACTTTCAGCAAGATTGCAATTCCAATTGGTTAATGAAATTATCTGGAGTGGGGGAAAGAGTGGAAGCTGTATCATTTTCGCTAAGCTGCTGCTATATATTATATACTGATGTTAGCTGCTTCATGTATTGAAAAGAAAAAAAAATTCGGTTTACCATGTACTTTGTAGTATGATACACAGATTTTTAATATATGTATATATATATTTTATAAATAACTATTACTTACACACAGGAGTTTCAGTTTATTTGTATTCCAATTTTCAGTTGATTTATTCACTTCTGATAATACAACTTGACGAGGCAATGACGACATTTAACTCATATAGCTGACTTCATCTAAGTGGGTAAAAGGTTAACAAGCTAAGTTGTTATTTTTGTTATCGTAATATCCTTGAAAATTTAAGTACGATTGTGAATAATAATATTATTTAGCTGTTTTTCTATTTCCGGTTAACTTGGGGGCAAACAACAGATGAAAAAGAAAAGGTAGGGGCGGCAAACGAAAAGTGATAGAAGCCTGATATCTTCTCTATAAATTTTAACCCTGGATCGAAACATTCCTGGATGAGCACGTCCTTGAAAAGTTGGTGGATCCTATAACTAAGCGTATATATATGAAATAAAGTTAATGAGACATTTTTATTGTGGTGTAAATATGAATTGTTAAGCTTCTGTATAAGCAAAAACTTCTTCCTTAATATGAACCTTGGACCTCCAAGATGAAATATATGCTCGATCATTTATACGTCCTCCTAAATTGAGTTTGATCTTTTCATGAAGAGTAGTTTAAGGGTATAGATGCACAAGTTAATAATTAATTTTTAAAAACTTTCCAGAGTGTGAGAAATTCAAAGAAAGAAAAGGAAAAATCAAGCATTCAAAGAATAATGATGATGATAAACCCATTCAGCATTAGAATAACCTAATGATGACAAAAGAATAGTTTGACTTACAAAGGGCAAACTACCAAAAAGAAGATTAATAAGGTGTTGGCATCACGTCATAAATTAAGTCCCGTAAAAAAAAGAAAGTCATAAATAAGTTGGTTTTAATATAATAGTTATAGGAGATAAATATTTTTGATAATATTTAAAGACATGATTAAATAAAAAAATATATATATAATGATAATTATTATGTTGGTTAAAATGAAATTAATTAATTTTATGAGTAGTAAATGATTCAGGCTGCACGACTTGTACTTGTCAAAGCAGTGAGCCACCGTTTGTTTATTCAAAGCATTTGGGTTTGGTTTGATTTTGAATCTTCTTGTCATGTGTTCAAAGTTGTCAATTATTCATTTGGGATTTGTAGAGAGAGAGAGAGAGAGAGAGACGAGGGAATTTGGTTGGGTTGGGCAGGGGAGATAGAAGGAACAAGAATAGTGGGGTGTGTGTTGCCGTAGTTGCCTGCCTCCCTTTGCCGATCGATCGCACTCACTTCACTTGTGCCTGCCGTGCATTTTCTCCGTTCCAAACCAGTAAGTAAGCAAATTGCTTCTTCGCTCGCTGGAATGAATCTTTGCTTCTTTCAATTCGCTTCTCATTTCGCATTCATGCTTAGGTTAATTTCTATTGCTGTAGACGGAGAAAGAAATTGATCATTAGGTTTTGCTTTGCCTATGCATACATACATACATACATACTTATCATTATTTATTAGGTCTTCTCTTCTGGTTCGGATATTGATTCATTGATTTAATAAATTAATTATTAATTATAATAATCTTCTAAAACCGTTGAGTTTTGAAGTTTGAGGAGAAATAAGAAAGGAAGGGCAATAGTTGAAGTGCTAGAGAGAGATGGAGTGCAGAAACGGCAGAAGCAGAGGCAGAAGAGGTGGCGGCGGCGGTGACGGAGAAGTAGGAAAGTCGATAATTGCGTTGATATGCGGGACGCTGGTGTATTATCACTGTGCCTACCGGAATTCCAGCATTGTCTCTCTCTTCTCCGATGTCTTCATTGTCCTCCTCTGCTCCCTCGCCATTCTCGGCCTCCTCTTCCGTCAGATGAACATTGAGTCAGTCAGTCATCCTCTTTCTTTTCTTTCTTTCTTTCATTTCATTCGATTCATTTAACTGCAACTGGTTATCTCTGTCTAATTTAGGGTTTCAAATTCATATTTTGAGCCTCTTGTTATTTCTCTCTGGATAGGGTCCCGGTGGATCCATTGGAGTGGCAAATCTCTCAGGACACTGCTAATACCATTGTTGCCCGGTTGGCTAATACCATAGGTGCAGCTGAGTCTGTGTTAAGGGTTGCTGCAACTGGCCATGACAAGAGGCTCTTCTTCAAGGTATTTATTTATTATATGTATATATGTATGCATTCTCATTCATTTATCTGTATATTAACAAAGTATCAATGTTCTCCACGGCATGTAATTTTTGCTTTCAGCTCATTCTGTGACATTTATTTGTCAATATTGAAAATCTTATGATTCTCCGTCATGGAAAGTCGTTGGATCAACTGAATGTTTTTATTTTGTGTACGTATCTTATTTCAGGTGATTATTTGCCTTTATGTGTTATCTGCTATTGGAAGATTGGCCTTGGGTATCACAGTTGCCTATGCTGGTACTTTACCTTTAATATCTGTTTCTCCCTTTACTAACATTATTTATTTTATTATCATGACACTCTGTATGAGTTGAACAAGTAACCTTAACTATGAAAAGATGAATTGCCGTCAGCTTGTCCTTCTTTTGATCTTTACTTTCTTAGGCCATATATGCTCGCTAATATATCACAAATACATGTGCACTATATTTTGCCACCTGTTTACATGTTTTTCGCAACTGGAAAGCCTGTCATTACTACAGTGTGGGACTTTCTTGTTTACTGTCTAGAAGAGGAATCTGAAATGTGTTTTTAAATTGTGAAGAGACTTTGGCAGTGTTGTTTCTGTCCAAACCTTTAAATTGAATGTAAAGCTTTAATCTAAGTAATATGCAAAAATAGTTATTTTAAAAAAGACAAGTTCCTTAAAAATAGGGGTGTAAGTGGTGGAACTTACTTTTTTCACCCTAAAAAACAGTATTGCTCTCTCTGTAGCAGTATTAAAAACAAAATTATTGGGGATTTTTGTAAAAGTAAAACAGACACAAAGTAAAGGGATCTGCAATATTAGTTCAAACTCTAATCTTGAATAGAAACCTTTGCTTCTTTATCATTCAATCTGCATTTAAAAGTAGTAGTGTCTCGGTGTCTCCAAGATTGACAAACCTTGTGCAACAAATTTTTGTGAATTGTGATGTCTTGCCAGTTGACACATTATTTTGCGCTGGTTACAAGTATCTCTGGTGATGTTGAGGGTGCGCACCACAAAAGATTTTACAACACCTTTCATGAATATCATTTGGTGTTTTGACAAGATGAATGACCCTTCATGTTTACCTGTTACGTTTGGAATTGGTTCTATACTTCTAATGACTATAAATATCCCACATCAAATAGTGATCGACATTTTCCTATTCTCATGCCCGCTTCTATAAAATGACATTATGTAAATTGATCCTCTGCATGCCGTTACTAGATTCTGGTGGGTAGAAGATGTAAATAAAATCTGGATTCATTAGAAAATGGAATGGCCGTCCGTTTTTATTGCCATATATAGACAGGGAGCTCTACTATTTTTAGTGTTTTCCATGTTCAGCTGTTTGGCTTTGATGTATGTGATGCTGCTATATATAGTCTGATATTCTGTTAGTACAGGACTTTGCCTGTTTTGTCTTTACATGTTCGCGGAGTGTTCTCAATCTATCAGCTCATGTGTTGCCTGGTTATTGGGAAGAAGAAATGACACTAGTGGGGAGCAAGACACAATCATGTAACGTATTCATTTTGTCTTTATCTTTTGGTGCAAATGTAAAGATGATCCTGTAGCCAAATTGAAAATTTCGACATTATCAATCATATAACTAACTTGTAATTGATCCTGTTAACTTGATGTATATCTTCGTAAGCGATCCAAAAAATATGAAGAGTAAACTCTTATTTTGTTCCTGCAAAGATTTTTGAAACATCAATGTGGTCGTTGTGATATTATTGCATCTGTCATCAAGTAATGCTTTGTATCAAAATATTCCAGAAGATACTATTGATTGGGACTAAATTGTTGTAATGCAGTTCAAAATAAATAAATGATTGTTGTGATGCAATAGCTAAAAATCATCGTACGGGAACTATTCTTGAGCTTGCTAGTTTTATAGGATCAAATTGGGGTTCTAAATCTCACAAACATGCCTTTAAGAATGTGTTACTTGTGTCAAAGTAAGTTACAGTCTGTGAGCCAACTTGAATTAATTCACCATTTTGGTGGGTTGGGTTGATAAAATATTGATTTATTTAAAAGTGAGTCCATTTGACTTGGTCCACTTAATCTATGGGTTAAGTGGGTTTAATCCGTATAACCTGCGAGTTGAGATGGTTGACAAAGTTTATTCATTTTTTTTTTTTAAAAAAATAAAACAATTCCTCTCTCTTGGATTAAAATTCATATTATATTCTTTCACGGCTCTTTACCTGAAAAATAGAAATAAAAAAGGAAAGAACGTCTAGCTCTACTCTCATCCAAGTGGCCCATCCTAGCCCCATTCTTTCTTTTTTTTTTTTAGTTTTTGTGTATTTTGAACAAATTTAACAATTTTTCTATTTTTTTATCTTTTAATTATTTGGTGAGCCAATCCACATAACTCATCAACTCTAATGGGTTGAGTCAGGTTGGTATTTTCCTAACTCACCAGTAAAGTGAACCAACCAGGATTCGATATTTCAACTCGTAACTTGCGGTGAGCTAACCTACATGGGCTGTGTTAGCCCACTTTGACAGTTCTAGGTATCAGTGCTCTTTGTGTGATTAATAATTATGATTTAATGGTTTCAAAAAACTTAAATTAGTGAAACACATGATTTATTCTTAGTCACAAGTAATTATAAGATTATGATACTCTTGAATTTTATAGGGATACTGAAAAATTTTCTTGAGATGAGTGTGGTTTTTTTTTCCAAAAATGAAATTGTTAAAACTAAAACAAGAATATTTTTTTCCATTTTCAGAATTTATAAAAGAAAAACTAAAGTTATATCAATCACTTTTTTCTTTTAACCGACGATTTGTTTCAAATGACGCAAACATATGCTTTTGGGTGTAAAATCTCATTGGCTAGACATATTATCAAAAGAACAACCGTAATAAGTTAATAACAGCGCGAAATATTTCTCAAAATCAAGATGGGTATTTATTCCTTATTAATTGTTAAAAATTATCACTTGATCATATAATATATTATTTTTTAATTTAATTTTTATGCATTGAAAATGTGATTGAATCTTATATTTAAAACATCATACAAATAAAAAATTATCATTGAATGAGAATACAAAAGAATTTATAATCTATACATCAAAATTATACTCGTTTTTTAATAACAGAATTAACCAACAAATACTCTACACTTAAACATTATTATCCAGTCGGTCAAATCAACCATAAAATATGTCAAGCCCTCTGTTTAATTAAAGGTCACCAAATTGATTAAGAAACCAACACGAATAACATTAGGTGAACTCGAACTCACCATAAGTACTCAAATAAATGCAAATTTTTCAGATAAATACATTTCTAATGTAATCATAAGTATTTTACCCAGAGACCAAATAGTTCACTAGTTATTGCAGCAAACAATAATGGATAGAGCAGGAATTTAAATTGTAGAAGACAGAAAGGGTATAGAAGCTCTTGATTAGGAAAAGTCAAGCGTGAGGGGAGAAAGGCTATAGAAGTTTAGCCATACAGAATTTCCCAGCAAAACGTTATGGTAAGTTGGTAACTAAAATTTAAGCTCAACAGATAAAATTTGACTACAATCTTTTGAAGTAATGATGTGAAGAAACCGGAAACAAACGATGTTTCTCCCATACTCATTCTTTCACCCTTTTCTATGATGAAAACCTTACCAGATCAAATATCAAAATCTGAAACCATTCAAACAAGCTAGCCAACTGGCTGCTATTGCAAAACGGCTATGCAACTCTTCTTTCTTTTTTATTTGTATTAAGTCATCCAATTCTTAAATTCAAGAAGAAAAAAGGATGCTGATTCATTAACATAACCTGTAGAGCTAAAAAGGCCATGCAACCTTCTTAGCTACAAACAATGACCCTTCTGGACAACCAGTATGTCCTTCCATGCTTCATAAAACATCCAGGTGATGCCAGAGGATGGCATGACCTTCAAACAACTTGCAGCCCATCCTCTGTAGAGGCCCTTCAGACCTTCTTCTCGAACTACTTCTGAGAGTGCTGCTGCCATGTTTGGAGGGCACTTACCTTGCAAAGCCCCCACCATCAGGCGCTTCCTGGCCACCTCCAAAGGGAAGCTAATTGTGCTGGCAGTAAAACCTGGTTGTGCATAAATCAGTCAGTTAGTACAAATCATTTATGTTACCAAGTATAAAGGTTCAGATATCAACCAGGGCAGATGTAAAGTTAGAAAGAACCACATTAATGGATTGAAAAAAAGGGGTTTCATTCAGTGAAACATTGACAAAATACATTGCATGAGTAAGTCGTTTGTGCCCATCAAATATACGCTGATAACTAGAAAACCTTGATACATACTCTCTCCCCCTTAGTGCCTTTGGGTTTGGGTAAGAAAACGGAAGTAGGAGAGAAATCATACAGCAGCTGGCTAATCTCTTCATAAATAATAAACATTTCAGGCTACCATTTGCTTCATGCAACATGGTTGTGTGAGTCAGGGCAAGACACAGCAATAAGTAAAGAGAAAAACAAAATTAAGTATTAACAGGTGCCAGAGAATCTCACCTGCTACAGCTCCAATCAGAAGCATCTCTGGACGATTTAAAGACTTTTTATTTTTGGTCTGGCAGTAAGTTTTCTTTATTGTATCATACATGAAATAATAACATGTACTGTACGGAAGCATGCCAATTAGAGTTGGTGTGATACCAGCATAAAAAGCACCGATACCACCATCTTTATAAATATTCCTAACTGCAATGCCCAAATTAGGGTAGGCTTCAGGACTTACGGTCAACCGATCCTGTAATAACAATTCAAAAGACAATCAGGGTTGAAAACAAGAGTAAAAGAAAAAAAAAAAAAAAAAGAGCATGATATTTCATATCTTGGTCATTCAGTACTTCAGTTTAATACTCCAAATTCTATTCAATGTTATACCTTCAAAACTTCGAGGGGGTGGCATGCGAGTGTGCTGGCAATTCCTGCAGCAGCCCCAGCCACGGCAACTGGAGAAATCCAAGATAAAGACAAGTTCAAATTGATGGAACCTATCTGCAACCTAGGGCAATCATCCTGTTTCCATTTCTCTTGCACAGATGTCATAGCCCGTTTTACACACTCAAATGTGCTGAACTCAATCGCCTGCGTTGGAATTATACGAAGCATATTGATGGTGTTTCCAGCCCACAATCCTTGCCATCCCTGCTGCTCAATAACCTGAACAAAACTTCCAGTGATATTTTTTGACCCAACACCAACAACCATTCTTGTCCTGCATAGTTTCACAGATCATGAGCAAAGCAATATCTTTAGAAATTGTACAACACGTCATTATCACACAGCAAATAACAATTCACAGCAATATGTTCAGAAATTGTACAACACATCATTATCACATACTAAATAACGATGAAGTTTGAAATGCAAGTTGGAGCCTCACTTAAATTCACCTCATTCATCTAGTGTTTTGCGTAATTAGTACACTCCGTTATCTGGGATGATAAAGATATATTATGGTTCAGGGAAAAACACAGCCAAACAGGCGAAGTTGAACAAAATGAATACTTTTTATGGTACATAAAAATTTAAATTGAAAGGAACGTTTGTCCCAGACTCCCAGGCCCAACTGACAATCAGAACCTGCCTCTAGGCTCAGTGACAGTGAGCGCTTAAAGAGGTCCCTAGCAATGATCATCCACCTGCAGGGAACCCCATTAATCGAAGCAAAGGCTAACCAGGCGAGTTAAGCCCGGTTGAGTGCAAGAGAGATGAGGCAAGCATTCGGGTAAAGACAATTAGACAACCTGATGGTCTCAAGAGGAGCAAGTACAGCTTTAGTCATAGCTCCTGCAAGCGCCCCGCTGACAAACTCCCCAACCTCTCTGGTCCCAAAGAATTCCTGAATGAATGAAAAGAGAAGAACCAGCTCAAGAAAACAGCATGATCTACAACACAAGTAATAATTAAGAACAATGCCCCCCTCCCTCGTCCACCCCCAAAGGTAAAGTTCGATTGATTCTTTTAGGGGATACAATAACAATAATATAATATAACAGAATAATAGTAATATAGAGAAGAGAAGAGAAGAGAATAGAAGGAAGTAGTACTGACTCTGAAGGGTTGGGCAAGGTTAGGCAGTTGAAGTTGAAATCGGGAATCAAAGAAGGGTGCGGGTGCGGGTGCAGGTGCAGGAGGAGGGTCCTTGATCTCGGAGTCGACGATCATCATGTCTTTGGGAAAGGGAAGCGCCACCATGCTGTACATGTCTCCAAAAACCCCGTGGCTGTGGCCGTGGCCGTCATTATTCTTCTTATGCTGCTTCTTCAGCTCCTGCGATTCGTATTCAAAGGCCATGATTCTTACGTAGTTAGTTACTTACTTATGATTTAATTTATGAAGGAACGCTTGCTTTCTTGTTAGTTTTCTCAGCAAGCAGCAGCAGCAATTATGTTAAGAGTATTGTTTTGCAATTGGCTGTTTGTAAACTCAAAAACCGAAGGGAAGTTCCTCGTTCGTGGTTCCTAAAGATATTTAATGGAACAAAAGAATCGAACAGGGACAAAAAAGAGTGAATGGACATGCCTGAGAGTGGCAAGTAGTCGTCGTCGAAGTAGGCCTCTCTGTTTTTGGCGACATTCTGACCTGATTGAGTCTGTCTGTCTCTGAGAGAGAGTTTTTTTTTTTTGTTCCTTCCTTTGGGGGATTTTTGGAGGGTTTCTGTAAATTTCTCTTCTCCTTTATCTCTCTCTCTCTCTCTCTCTCTCAGAAATTCTTGTTCAATTTCCTGCTCTGGGGCCGGCCTATGCCTGTGGTGGTGAGTGGCGCCGGGTGATCTGGTTGGTAGGGTTCATTCCATTTCATTTGAATTTTTTCCCAGGAAACTTGAAACCCAAAACGATTAATAATTAGATTAGGTTAATGGCGCCATGTAATCATCTCTTGCACTGGTTGCTTTCGCCCTTTATGTATTTATTTGTTTTTCACTGGAATGGAACCCATCGCAGACCGCACCGCTTTATTATTATTAATTTAAATTATTCACTCGCTAGTCGCTGCCCTAGCTCATAGTAGTAGTTAATAGGTAAAGCAAACTTTTTACTTAGCTTTCAGTTCGATAGCGCTGGGATCCACTTTAGAGTTTACCCAACCAGCATGCATCGATGCCGCGTAGGATTGATTGATATTTTCTTTTCTTTTATTCTTCGTAAATTAATTTTTAATATATAATTAAATTTTATAATAAATATATGTCAGATACTTTAATATCATTAAATATAATATCTAATCTCCCTTCAGTAAATTTAATAATAATAAAATATGAAACATATATTTATTATACAATTGTATATCTAAAGTCACTTTTCCTCATAACATACACTTGTACTATCTTCCTTCTAAAGATATTTTCCACGAATCGTATATTATCCCTTTCTTCATTGTGTCCGTCCCCATTCTTGTTTGCATCGCGGAACCGATAACGACTAAAACAAACCTTAATTAATTCAACTTATCCATTAATGATCAGTGCTATCAGAAAATTAATTTTTCATGAAAAGTATAATTTAATTCCTGGGCATCCATCCTGTAAATCAATACAATTTTGGGTTTAATTTTAATATATTTTATGTAAATAATTTTACATTGTTAGTATCTATACTGACATCTAATAAGCACTATTACATAAACAAAAATAGTTTATTTTTGAGACAATTGATGTGAAAGTCAACTTTTTTGTTTATATAGAAGCACCTAATTAGATGTTTATGCAAAACTATTTTACATCGATCGCATGTAAAAAGTAAACTCGGATAATATTAATATAATAATATAATTAGATGATCAAAAAATTAAGTAATAATATTTAAATTTAAAAATGAAATTAATTTTGAAGAGCTAATAATGTAAAAGAGCTTTGTATTATCATTCAATTATATGAATTTATTTGTAAAATTTTTAAATTAGTAGGTGGTTAAATTAAATACTTTTTCTAATATAAAGAAACATGGTTTGTTGAATATGAAAAATTTTATTTATACTGAGGATGTAGATAAATTAAATCTTTGAAGAATTCATAAATAAGTCTTAATTTAAGTTTTCTATTTCTGTATATCTTATTGAGTGACTATTGGATAGGACCGAAAGAACTATATACTAAATAGAATAAATTATTATTGATGATAGTAACCCCAATTAAATCCATTAATTTAACAGCTTGTCACCCTCCAAACTCAAAAGCGGATGAAGATGGGTGAGCAGAAGAGCATCTTCCTTGGCAACTTTCTTTAGCTACGTTTAAATTGTCCAAAGAACCTTTCAGACCACGCATGCTCTGCACTTTATAGCCTTTAATTAAGTGACAATTAATCAAACCGTTGCCGGTCAACAGGAAATGTTTACATAATTCACCAATAAATATGAGTATATGACTCTAATAACAAGTTATTGAAAGATTTTTTATTTTTATTTCGTTTGCAATATTTTAGACCTCTTTGTTGTTAATGGGTACTATTAATGATGTTAAAAAAAACTTCTTCTAGAAAAAAATTGAAATATAATAAAATATATGTCTTGCTGTTATATCAAAAATATGTGTTGCTGTGATAAGGACAATGTTAAACAGTAACATTAATATTTAATTATATATATGAAAACTTTTAAACTAAATTAAAATTTATGTCAACATTGACTAGCTGGAAATGAAACTGCAAAAGTTTAAAAATGTCTCTCTCACCTTAATTAGGTCATTATTAGGTCAATATGGAGCAGAAATATTGACATTCAATTGAAAAATTTTAAAATGCATCAAAATTTATCTCAACATTATGAGACTGTAAATGAAATGGAAAAATTTAAAGATAATTTAAAATTTATATTGATTGAGAAAATGTCAAACTAGCTCGCTCTATGAGAGTTTCATATATTTTTTTATGGTAGGTGAATTCGGTTTGAGCCAAATTAACTGGGGAACGATAAATTGTAGATAATAATGAAAAGAAAAGAAAAAGATAAGAGGTAATATCAAGATAACAATAACTAAGTTAACATATGGGTAATTTATGAATTATTTGCTACGCTAACTAAAATAAAATAACTAGAAAAATAACTTTCCAGTACGCAAATTAATACAATAGTTTCAAATATTGCTAACATCCATATATTCATGTCAAGGTTAGCAAGCTCCACTATGGCTGATTTCACCAGTAATAATGGACATTTTTTTCAGAAAAAATAAAATCAGGGTTGGATTTTTTCGCCAATTAAGATGAGTCAGTTCTAAAAATAAATTCTTGTGCAATTACCTGTAGAAAAATCAACCGGTAGTAGTGACTTTTTGAAGAAAAAAAAATGCCACGGCATGTGCCACACATGCGTCAACGGGAAAGGTTACCCCCAGTGATTTGAAAAATTTGCCAGTAACCGAGTTAATGAAATGTGGTGTTTTGGGTCACCATTACCAATGGATTTTTCTTTAGCAATTTAAAAAAATTCATCAATAATAACATTTAAATCATTCATGCAGGCAACCTCCCCCTCATTACTGCCACTCTCTCTCTCTCTCTCATTGCGGCACTATTGCTAGCCAATGCTCTGTTTTTAGTCTCTTTTACTCTTTTTTTAGACAAAACCTCCAAATTTGTCCCTCTAAAATTTCGCGCATCAAATTGGTCCTTGTAAAAAAAAAAATCCACAATTGGTCCCTCCCAAATTCAAACGTCTTCCAAGTTAATCCCTCTATTAACATCACTAACGGAGCATGCTTCACTCTGTTATTGTGCTATTAACATCCATCTTCTTCTTCATTTCCATTCTTCTTCTTCTTCTTCTTCTTCTTTCTATCCACTTCGCTTCTATGCTTTCTTTCCATGATTTTCACTCTCCTTTTCCCCAAATAGAGACATACACACCCCTCCAAAACAAGAAACAGCAAACAGAAACAGAATGCAAGAAGCCACTAGAATGCAAGGACAAACCAAAATCAGAAACCAAAATCAAAAACAAAAAAGACTATGAAAAAACAGAGACCTTCCTTCAATGCTTAATTTTTCTTTAACCTATTCTAATGGGACAGAAACCAGTTCTCATAGCAAATCATAAGCCTCCATCCTCATGCAGTTCTGGATGGAGATGAGCTTGAGACAGAGATCGAGGTGAAGCATGAATCAAAGGCCTTCGGGGAGAGAGGCGAGGTGGAGACAAGCCATGCTTACACCTCTGGGGAGACCATCAATGCCCTCTCCATCACCAAGAAGACCAAGTCCGAGATTGAAGACACCAACTAGAAGTCATTGTCATCACCATTGTCGGAGACAACAAATGGAGATGGAGGCTATGGAGTTGAAGAAGAAGGGAGATGAAGAAGGAGAAGGAAGGAACTGATTAAATGACAATACAAAACAACATCGTTTTGTTTAGTGGAGGGATTAACGGTGCCACATCACACAATAACGGACACAAGCATGCTCCGTTAGTAATGTTAATAGAGGGACTAACTTGGTAGACGTTTGAATTTGGGAAGGACCAATTATGGATTTTTTTTTTTTTTACAAAGACCAATTTGGTCAGCGCGAAATTTTAGAGGGATGAATTTGGGGGTTTTGTCTTTTTTATTTTTATTTTTTATTTTAGGTGCATTATTTTTGGTGAAAAATCCGTCTATAAGTCCAAAAAAATCCAACGGTAATTTTTCTCCATTGAAAAATTTTTCAAGAAATTTTCCAGTCTATCTTTGGCGGATTTTTTTAAAAAAAATTTGCTAGAAATTCCCTTTGAAACAATTACTAGCGGATAATAACAGTTTCTAGCAACGTTATTGCTGTGTGTAAAAATACACCGATAACGAATTTTTCTACTAGCAACAAAAAAAAAATTGCCGGTAAAATCCTTCAATAACATGTGTTTTTCTAGTAGTACTCTCATATTCCTAATTGTTTGTAAATTGATTTACGTAATGTATTATATTTTTAATTTTGATTGTGTTGGATAATATTATAATGATTAATAGATTATGAATATTTATGGTTGTTTTATTCATGTTCAAAAGTATTATTATATTTTTTCTCTTGTTTATATATATATTTTTTGAATTCTTTGAAATAAATCTGCAAATACTCGTGAGGATTCAAATTCCCACAAGGAGTAGGGAATGGGGAGCTGTGATGGAGATAAGGATGGGACGTGGGCAAAATTCTTAACAGAGATGGAGGCAGGGGGCATATCCCCGCTCCATAGGTATTTATTGTCATTCCTAGTTGTATAAGTTGTTATTCTTTATTGTCAATGATTGGATGTTTATCTATACAAATATTTTTTAAAAAATATAAATACTCTAATGTGTAGAGTACAAATAATACATATCAAAATTTTAATTTTCATTAACTACAAAAATTAATTTATACAATAAACATTATAATAAAAAAAATTACAGAAAAATAACATAAGTGTTGTGATATAATTAAAAAACATGCTGGTTAATATAATTCAATTGCATAATCAATTATTAATTATTAATTGTTAGCAAAATATTAAATTAAATTGAATATTTTGAGCTTAATATACTAATTATACTCTCTCAAAATTCAAATATTATCAGCTAAATTGAAGAATTTACCCATTAACTTTAATTTTGTTATTAAAAGACTGCTGTAGCCAAGAGCCATAATTTGGTTATTAAAAAATAGGGAAAAAGAGTTATATGCAAGAGTCATAACTTCAGTTTAAACAAAGGAAAAAAGTTTGAAATCGTGGCTGTTGGCCTTTAACTAATTTGGATAAGGTGATATGCCGCTTTTGTTAGTCAATGGAAGAGACCTCTAAAATATAATGAAATGCACATCTTTAATTAGGAATTTGCCAGAAATGCTAAATCCCGACTGACATGGCAATTGCCCAATGGTAAGAGAGAAGCATGACCAATCATGATGGCGGAAGATAATGAATGATATCATGCCATGTCAGTCGGTCCGGGAACTGTTTCGGGACGTCAAGCATTTTCCCTTTAATTAATGGCAGCCGTGTCGGTCAGCCTCAATTCGGGCTTTAGAATCGGGCCGAGTAGCAACACTAAATTGATATTATTAAATGCAGTTAAGCAATTTAGAACAAACTTGACGAAAAAGTTGTTTTTCCCTTTTGATTTTTTTTAATGGAGTTGACGGAAAAATGTTTTGCGTTAATGCGTTCTATTGAATTCAAGTTTTTAATTAATTATTTTATTTTAAATTTTTAAACAGTGCTTTTAATTTTTTAACGATAAAAGAAAAGTCGTGGCCCGTGGGTTTAGGGTTCAACTACACGTTTTTATTTTATATTTTAAAAAAATCAAAGTTGTGTTATTATTATTTTTTTATTGAAACAATTTTTTTTTATTTTTTATCTTCTTTTTAAAAGAGTATTTCTTTTAATTCTTTGAACACATGATGGAAGATAGAAACACAAAGAAGGAGGCCGTAATCAGTATATTTAGTGTTATTTCATTATAAAGAAGCAACATGTATTTATAGACCTAAATAATAAAAACAATAAATCCGTAGCAAGTCAAAATATAATGATTAAATCAAACTAATATCAACCAAAATCATTCTAAATATAATTTATTTTTAACACTCACCCTCAAGCCAAATTAAACCAGGAAGCGGAGATGCCAGCTCGGGCAGAACTAGAAATGCAAAGGGGCTTGGCGAAGGGCATGGGTAGAAGCAGGGGATGCAAATGGGTCTGGGCAGAACAAGGGATGAGAAGATGAGAGAGGGGAGTTGATGAATTGGGGTTAGGGTTACAAATCATGAACTAGAAGAAGGGTAATTTGGTTCATGTATGTGTCCATGTGACTGACATATATCACTTAGCTAAAAGATTTGGACAGAAAATTAATAAAAGGGGTGATTTGCACCAACTAAAAAACCTAAGGTGTCATATTGCTCATTTTGAAAAGTCAATGGCTAAATTACAGGTCACTTAAAGTTTAGAGGGGTTAAATTTATTTTTTTCTAAATAAAATAAATCAATATCAAATCAAAATATAATGAAAAAGCAAACTAATATCAATCTAAATTAATTAGTAATTTAGTTTAGGCTAATGTCTAGACTAACGTCAAATAAAAAGTCAATTTTTTTCAAATAAAGCCACTACTATCTGGAGTGGGTGTAATGATCTAATTGAAGAATTCCACAGAACAAGCAGGATACAATCACAGCAGCTAGCAGTATGAGTAAAGTATCAGCTCAAATCAGAGTTAAGACTGACAGTCTAATTCAAGTAAAGATAATTGCAGAAAACAAGCAGTGAAGCAAATGACAACTTCAATTATGCAAGTGACCAAGTGTAACAACTAGCTTCAATTGTGCATGAATGTTCGGGAATAGGATGAAAACTATTTGGATTGTTTCCAAACTCTGTCTGTTTTCTTATCTCGCCAATTATGTAAGTTTTGCCACATATAAACATGATAGATAACTGCTTCAACTTAAATATATCTTCTAATTCCTTTAAATGCTTATTTTTAATTAAATTGGCAAAGTATGATTAATATAGGACAAAAATGAGATAGGGCTTGATTGGGGACAGGTATTTCATACGGGAAACAGAATATATTATCTTGTTACGGAATTGATGATCATCAGAAGCATGCAGTACGTAAGGCAATTAAGGTATTACGTGACCTGCACATGATTTTCATAAATGAATGCACATGTAATCATGTTCCCGGGATGGAAATAATACTACGTGATACTTACAGGATACCATAGCAACTCTCCTCCTCTCAGCGATACAAATACTGTGAACATTTTATTTCAACATGGGTGTCCAATTGGGACATCCAGATCACTCTATTATTATTGGATATGATAGATTGTTAAAAAAAGTTACCACCATATTCAATGATGATAGAGTGGGTGCCTTATTTGGACATCAATTTTTTAATATTGAAATAACATTTTCTAATACTGTGTTACTTACAGGGTAATAAGCATGCAGAGAGGAATTAATAAATATAGGGATGCAATGTATTATAATATAATATGCTAATATATTCTTTAACATATTTGTCTATAAATGCAAAGATGTGTGATATAAAAACTTTGAGCCTTCTACCACTCGAAATTTCATGACCATGTTGAAAACCAAACAATTGTTAAAAACAGAACATCCAACAACTAGCATCATTGAGCGTCTCAATGCTTGATCGCTGAATAGCAATATCCAAATTAAATTGTATGCTATAGTTTAAAATATATGCGAATAGATTAACAAGAACTCAGTGACGTGTGATGCATTTAAACATATGTATTCTATCTAGAGCATAAAATTATATACAAGTAGGGCAAACCAATTTTTTGAGATATAGATGGAGGGGGATAAATTAAAGATTTCACATGATGTGATGGTTGTTGCAGAATGATTGAAGATCGTTCGTTGAATCCGTTTCTGTTGGTTGGATGAACTGAAAAATATTTCAGGCTGACTGAACACTGAGAAACGGGAACCGTATAATTAATATTGGAATATTGGTGCGCGTTGCCAAATTATTTGGTGCACTTTTTTCCACCACAACTATTCTTCTATCAAAGACAATTATGTTCGAGTTCGAGATCTGGCAAAGGAAACCCCATAGAGGGTATGACTTTATCGGTACTGATTTTTCATAGCAGCACTTAAACCTCGGATCTTTGGTAAGAAGAAAGGAGTATTTAGTCACCCCAATCCATGTAGTAGAATAATATTTGACGTATAATAAAATTATACAATAAATATACATTACATCTCTTTTCAGTATTAGAAATGATGTGTGATCCCCACTTATCTCACTAACTCATCACATTCAAACATAATAAAATATGTGCTATGCATCTATTATATAATTGTACCATACACCAAACATTACTCTCATGATATATTCACTTGGTGCATCTGACCTCTGCATGCCACCAGTCCTCGGGCAAGCATAATCTCTCCGTTTTTTATGAAAAAAATTTTCTGGGCTCCCTCATGAATTTTACTAATTTTCAATCAATTTAACCCTCCAATCCACGCATCATGCATGTGCATTATTCTTTTTTATTTTTGTTTATGCGACTCAATAATCCATAAGCATGTGCAATTCAAGCTATAAGAACAGCTTTTCGATAAGCTCTTATATATGTACTTGAATGTATAATACCAATGATTGAAAATGATTTATGATATATCATGAATTCATGATATATAAAATATGTTATGATTTAGGTACAATTTAAAATATTAAATAAAAAACTAAATACAATAAAATATAAACAGTTAAAAATATGAGTTTAGTTTCTATATATCAACAGTATAAAAAAAAATTATATTATCATTCAATTAAATCATCTCATTTACATGATTTTTCAAATAGTGTGTGTGAGACTTAATCATTTTTATTAATATGACATTATATAATTATATGATAGTGTAAACAAGTTTTTGTACTATCAATGTATAGAAATTAAACTCTAAAAATATATCATTAATTTTGATGTACCAGCAATTTTATATTATTATTTAATCATTTTATACAAAACTTTTGAAATAATAAATGTGCTAATGTGATAATATAATTTTGAATAATGAATGTCATTTTTTTATATGATTAATATATCAAAACTAATTTCTAAAAAATTGTTGTGTGCTTTTATTAGAATACTAAACAACTATATTTTATTTTGCTACATAATTGATCTAAGAATATTTGACATTATGCATACCTTCTGCCAATTAACACCGGCAAGAAAGTTATTTTTCAGATCTTACACTTGTGTATATAACTCTATGATCAAGTTAATTTTGATACATTGTCAGTATAACACACTTGTGCAACTGAAGATTCACTAATTATTAGGTGCTGTTTTATTCATCCTAACTACAATATAATCGAAAAATAAAAGGAAAAATGGTTTTCATCAATTCTATATATGTATGTTGAATAACAAGCTAAGGAATGCTTCATTGTAAATAGTATAACTAGCTGAAAGTGTAAAAAGGCATTCCTTGTTACATTCATAAAGAACTCAGCAACTCTAAAACAAAAGTATATAATTTGATTTAACATTTGACTATCTTGACAATGCAATCTTATAATAAAAAAAGAAGAAGCATATAATTGAATGGTAATATTATAAAACTCTTTTTATATTATCAATGAAGTAAATTTGATTTCTTTTAATATATATAATTCAGAACATGTTAAACATAATTAGATATGTTTAAAATAAAACTTCATCATAAAAAATGACAAAACTATATAAATACAAGAAAATTGAAAATTATAAAGATTATTGTAGTTTTACCCTTTTTCTCAATACTAATATCTAGCTCCTTGTATTTTAGTAAGGGAGAAGTGTGTTATTTGTAATCATGAATTTCATGGTGTTGTCCTATACTCACATGGAAAGTGAGAGACTCAAAAAAAAGTTATGTGGCATGCTTTTTCTGACTTATGTTATAAACAATATTTTTTTTGAAGAATAAAGATATTTCAATACCCGGAAAGATATAGACATCCAATATTCTAGAAAAATAGAGAGAGAAATGATGAGAGAGAATAAGTGAAGAATAAAGAGAATTATGTGTCCCACATTTTTTTTAAAAGGGTGTCTACATGGTGTTTAGATTTTGAGGTGTTGAAATAACATTGTTAGTTTTCGAATGAGTTAATGTATATTTTTTATTCTTAGATTTTGTTTGAATAAACAACTTATTTAGGCATTTATACAAAAGTATATTTTGAAAAGTAACTTATGAAT
This sequence comes from Dalbergia cultrata, assembly GCA_031216105.1. Classification (NCBI taxonomy): domain Eukaryota; kingdom Viridiplantae; phylum Streptophyta; class Magnoliopsida; order Fabales; family Fabaceae; genus Dalbergia; species Dalbergia cultrata. Next base: position 34,938 of record JAVHNL010000184.1, on the reverse strand, counting down.
AAGTTATTTTATATGAGAGTTTCTCCGATACCCTAATAAAATTCAAGGGTATTGTTATCTCTTAATTATTTGTGGTCAAGAATGAGCCACATGTCCTATCAATCCAAATTTTTTGAAATATATCAAATCATATTCCTTTATTACACAAAAGATATTGGTATCCCATAAGTATTGAAATAAAAATCATTTTATATTCAAATACATAATAATAAAAATATTTATTTTTAATGTTATAAAAAATATTTCTTAAGAAATTTGATATTTTAATTTTTTTAAAAAATATTAAGAATAACTTTGGAAAAAGTAATAAATTTTTTAGAAAAAAACACTAAATATTAAAATGTAACTTTCAACTTCTACAAAGATAAAAAAAGTCATAAGTTATACTATGTACTCTTGCTCGTGCAGCTGCGAGGTGCAACTGATAGACGACCCCTAACATGAGTGATAATTTGTAAACAAATATATGAAATCAGTGTAGGAATAAAATAATAGAGGAAACCAGATTTCAGCACTAAGCAAGTTATGCTGTGCATCTCGGATATCATATCGATCAGCTTATTATAAATAAATGTAGCAAGCTAGCATCTGATCTCAACACACAAACACACACACACACATACACAAACTCTAGAGAATAGATATGGATTCAAAGAAGCCTAACAAGATCACACAGATCGTTAGGCTTCAACAAGTCCTCAAGAAGTGGAAGAACGTTGCCAATAATGCTTCTAAGAACAACCCTGCCTCCGATTCTGCCACCACCAGCAGTGGCAGTAGTAATAAAGGCATCAATAAGTTCTTGAAAAGAACTCTTTCATTCACAGATTTTTCTTCTTCACGTGGTGAGAGTAGTAGTAGTAGTAGTAGTAGTACTGACACCGTTCCAAAAGGGTTTCTTGCTGTGTGTGTTGGGGAAGAGCTCAAGAGATTCATTATTCCAACAGAGTACTTGGGACACCAAGTTTTCGAGATGTTGCTGCGACAAGCCGAGGAGGAGTTTGGTTTCCAGCAAGAGGGCGTGCTCAAAATCCCATGCCAAGTGTCGGTGTTTGAGAAAATATTGAAGGTGGTTCAAGATAAGAGCTCGGAGGACTTGCTCAGCACCTTGCAAGAATTTGGGTTCAGCGGATCGGAGGAGGAGACGAAGACAAGGTTGGTTGCTACGCATCATCAACTCCCACTCATCACGCTCAAGTGTGTAGATGATCACCATATATACTGATTCTTTATTATTGTTTCTTTTCATTAATATGAGACACACAGCACAACTCTCTTGTTTTTGTAATTTTCTTTATGATTAAGATTTAATGTCATAAAACCATTTATCCGAAAGCTTAAACTGATGGGTAAAAGCATATAAATGAATTTATACTAACACGTTTTTTCACATAAATATATTCTTTAGACTTGGAACATGAACAGTTTTATCATAACGGGCTTTAATTCCTAAATCATCTGGTCGATACCATGTCATAAAATTATTTCTTCTAAAAGTTCAAGTTAATAGAGGCATGTGAATGGCTTGATACTCTAATAGTTATACTTCTTCTTTAATGAGTACTTTGTGTATATATAGGACGGTTATCATGGTATATATATGAGTACTACTACCGGTGGCTAGCCATGAATGATATAATACAATCGATGAATCAGTTACAGCGAATAACCACATTGATGTCTTCATAATTCTAAATGATATATATGTGATCGAGATTATATGCAGATATGCAATTTATCGATCCCATGTTGCTATAATCATAAAATATAGAATGCATATTTTGATTTGACGTTGTCTCTGTGGGAGAAGCAGGATCATCCTTAAATCAAAGGTTGGCATTCATATGCATATATACATATATGTGTCCTGATTGAGTCGGTGATTATTTTGGGGTTGATTCCCTGACAAACAAAATGGGAAAAGCTGGGAAAAAAAAAACAAAAAATAGAAATAGGATGTGCAGAGTGTGGTCCTGCCATGATCCGATATTGACGGTGCCTTTCCAGGGATTAATGATAGATGAGATATGACTGATTCAATTAATGTCACATTTTTCCCTTATTTTAAATCCAACTTGCTTTAAACATCTCATGCTTGAGCTGTACACATTGTTCTATAATTTGTGCGTACCCCTCTTGCACATCTTGCCATATCCATTAGGATACATAATAATTTGCCCATGATATAAACATGAAAGGCTGAATTAAAGACAGATAACATATATAAAATAAGCTACGCTGGTTTGTATTGCATATTCATAGAGAAGAGGGAGTGCGATGAGGTGATCACGAATATATGATACATAATGTATTGTACATACCATCCGATAAATATCAATGAATCCAAGAATAACTATACATATATTAGTCGCATGTTACCAAGTTTATTCTTGGAGTTCTTGGACGATGACACAATATTCCGTTGTCTTGAGAAACAGTCCATCAAAATGCGCTGAAAATGGTCTTCATCGCAGGGAATTTCAATAGCACCATCATGGTCGCACCCATACTCCTCAGCCACCTTTTCCAGCAACACCCTGAACTCTGGCATGCCCAGGAAGCTTATTGGGATCACGAACCTCTTCAAGTGTGGCCCCACATACACTGCAATGGACCCTTTGGGAACCTTGCTCCTTGAATCCCTGCTGCAGCTTCCATCGGACAGTTCTCCTGTCACCAGTAATGGCTCCGGCTTCATCTTCCTGCCGCTATAAGAAGAAGCCAACTTGAGAGGGCTTGGGAGTCTTGTCATGATTTTTGGGCTGGATATGGAAACCGTGGCAAGTTTCATTTTCAATTCATGTGATGTGCCAATTATACGGCTATTATATTATATTGTACATGATGCATACATATATAATGTTGGATTAATGAACAAATAGAGCAGTGGATATATAAACCCCTTACACAAACCTGTTCATTAATCAATATACGTATCTGTTATTAATTCAAGCTCCCTGCAGATTTTACAGCTATTATGCGTGCTAATTTGATTGTGTATGTGTCATGGAAGAGGAAAGAAAAGCTTCTTTGGTTAAGAAACTTTTCCTCCTACTTTGCCTGAAGGACTTAATCTTTTATTAGTGAGAGGGAGGGAGGGAGGGAGAGAGAGGCTTTGAAATGAATGGTTGCCAATCCAATCTACTAGTTTATTGGCTGCTTTGTAATTTGTGAGATCATTGGTTCCATATTTTTGGGTAAAGATAGATGAACCATTACTTGGTTATTGATTATGACCCTAAATTTCACACCGGCTGCCGGACGATCTTATAGCTCAATGATTGGCTGACTATGAAGATACTATATATAACAAAACTCATATATAATTGTACATCTATATAGTGATGTTAGTAGTAAAAACAATCATGCCAGTTGGCGATATTATGTCATAGCGATGTTATTTTTCACTGTATTTTATATATATATATATATCTTCAAGATTTTCGCTCAAATATCCCCAAAACGCTAAAACGCATGCGACATCTGTCTCAATTATATTTGACGTGAACCTTATACAAAACAAAATTATATATAATTGTCAGTTTAGTTGAAATAGTGAGCAAATTTAACCTCGGTGGTGGTATTCTCATGCCGAAGTAAAAGGTGTGGAAACACCTTGTAACCCACACACTTGTGAAATATGAGCCTACTCCTCTTTACCAACTGCAGCAACTTCCGTTGATGATTTGTTAAACTTATTTTGTTCTTCATTAATTGAACACAGCTTTTCTATGATAGTTTCGATTCAGTAAGAATTTTAGTACTCCGTTGGCAAAGACATTCAAACAAGTGCTTTTCTGATGGTTGGCGTAAGGATCATATGAGAGAAAATGTTGGTCCACGAAAAGGTGTCTTCCCAATTATTAGAGCAACAAGAGAACCATGCAACAATCAGGTCATGATGGTCTGGGACATATCTTACCGGATTCTGAGATTCACAAGATATCGACAAGTTAAGTTAGTCTTCACATGATTTGCTGTAACTGTCTGTACGACTGGCACGACATCATAGACCATTGCAAATACCACCGATGTGTTGAGGCGTAAGAAAAAGCATAATATCATCATCTGTTACTTTTCATTTAATCTATTATTTCCATCCCATATTGGTTTAACTCGTTCGTTCTAGCTAGTTATGACGTCATAGTAGCCAACTCTCCACCTTATTTTCATTATTAATAATCTCACCCTAGTTTTAGCCCCGTATTTTATTTTATTTTTATACGGTATAATATTGATATATATACTAAACTTCATACCAAATATTATCATCGGTGAAATATACTATAACTTTACAAGTTATTTACTAAACATTTTTAATTTGAATATCAGTTTTACTTGAACATAGTTTTTGACATTAACTTAGTTGTAATATATTTTATTTCGACACAAATTTATTTCTAATATTTTTTACTATGATATTAATGTAGTCATCTCATTATAATTGACATTCAATAGAATGGTTAAATCAATATCAAAATTAAATATAAAAAATCTTATTAAAATAAAATTGAAATCAAGTTAAAAATATTATGAGCAAAAACATTATTTACACTAGAATAAATGTTCTATATATAAAATCAAATCACATTTTATATAATTGTTATTCCAATCATGAGATTTAGTTGATAAATCAAGTCAATTAAGATCATAATTTTAATTATATTTAATTATTGAATGTCCGAATTTGCTATAGTGATCCTAGTTTTTTTTTTCTTTTTTTCCTTTTTTTTCTCAAAATTCGGACATTCCGAATTCAATACACTCTACTGTGATCCTTTTTATTTTTTTCTCTTTTTTTTTTCAAAATTTGGACATTCCGAATTCAATGCATCTATTCTTCATAAACCACTCTACATTGATCCTTTTTTATCCCTCTTTTTTCTTTCAAAATTTGGACATTCCGAATTCATTGGTTTAGATTCCTTTTATGTTTGAAGGATATATATGCAAATCTTGAGACTCACAAGAACTCAAGTTCAAGTATATAATAAAGAATAAACCATGGCATGCTAAGTAAAATATATATAATAAATATTAAATATATGGTGCTAGAGAAGCTTTATTAATAATTAAAATATGATAATATTATGGGCATAGTTAAGCAGGAATTTTATTTAATACAAGCACACTAGCAATATATATATATTGGGTAGCTCCTGCCTAGCAAATTACCACAAGATCATCACAAGAGCCTTAGTGGCTGACCTTAGTGGCTGAAGTTCCTCCTCCACTGGTGCGATTTGAGGTTCCTTTGGTCGGTTTCAACAACATTTTCCTCATAGATGACTACACCAACTCCACACTTAGGCACCTTCTCATACTCAGTCACTTCAACCCTCACATACTTCTGTGTCAATTTAAAAACATATCCCTATTCAATAATTAGGTATAATTAAGATTGTGGTCTTAATTGATTTGATTCACCAGTGAATTCAGATTGTCCGAATTTCAAAATAAAAAAGAAAAAAATAAATAAAAAGGATCATTGTAGAGCGGTTTTTGAAGGGAAGAAAAACAGATACACTGAATTCGGAATGTCCAAATTTTATAAAAAGAGGAAAAAAAAAATAAAAAGGATTACACTGAATCCGAAATGTCCAAATTAAAAAAAAGAAAAAGAAAAAGAATCTACACTGAATTCAGAATGTTCGAATTTTGAAAAAAAAAAAGAAGAAAAAGAAAAAACAAGAAAAAAAGGGATCACTGTAACATGCACTAAATTCAAACATTCAATAATTAGATATAACTAAAATTATAGTCCCAATTGATTTGATTTATGAACTAAATCTCATGCTTGGAATAATAATTATATAAAATTTGATTTTATTTTATATATAAATCATTTACTCTAGAATAAATAACATAAAGTTTTTGCTCCTAATATTTTAACTTGATTTCAATTTTATTTTAATAAAAAAATTTATATCAATTTAATTTTGATATTGATTCAACCATTCTATTAAACATCAATTATAATGAGATGGTTAAATTAATATCCTAATAAAAAATATTACAACTAAGTTAATGTCAAAAGCTATGCTCGGATCAAACTGATGTTAAAATTAAAAATGTTTAGAAAATGCCTTGTAAAATTATAGTGTATTTCACCGATGGTAGTATTTGCTATGAAGTTTAGTGTATATATCAATATCATATCGTATAAAGATAAAATAAAATACGAGGCTAAAGTTGGGGTGAGATCATTAATAATAAAAATAAGGTGAAAGGTATTAGTAGGTGGGTTCCACAACTCACATATGATATCAGCACCTGCACTTTGTACACGGCCTCGTCTGCCACTACAACTGCTTTTTACTTTTAATTGTGGCACTCTATTATACGTGTCAACTACAAAGTATTCCACGTTACCATTGGCACCATAGCTATTGACCGGGTTAGGCATGTGAGTAGCACCCTAACATAGTTCGATCGTCGTAAGTCTTAAACCAATCCTTTTGGCTCAATCCTAGTCACGTGTTAGATATATAGTTCCTCACTTTTGTCTCAATCAGGAATCGTGTCATTTCAATGAAACGGTCAGTGGACTCAACTCAAGCACGTGTTCTGCCTGATGTTCAACCTGTGTGGTCGTCAAACCATTTGCTTCATCAGTATATCAAATGGTTTTGGAAAAATGGCAATAAATAAACAATACAGTAAAGGAAGCAACAGCTGTGACAATAATTAAAGAAGCTTTGGGGAGGCCACAATTAAGGTCAACTGGTTAAGGTCAATTTGTTCAAAAGAATCAGGAATCCCAGGCAAAACAAAATTACAGGAAGGTCAACAAGATTGACTAATTTCCTAGAGTAGAGCTAAGCTAAACTTTGCTATACAATACGCTTAGCATTTTGTGCACTAACATTGATCACAATTTCTGTCGGAGTTATATCTTCTCGTGAATTGATGTTATATTTTTTTATATTCATAGCCTACCTTAATATTCGAATGCCAGTACTGAGTTTTCATCTTGAGTAACGGTCCACAAGTGCTTTAGCTTTATCTGGTGCAAAGAACCGAGCCTACACAGAAAGGTTGGTTACAACTACGTTAAACAAAGTATGAAGAACCATATAAAAACAAGTTTTGTAAAACCATCAACCAATGTGAGGCTAATACATGCCATTTTTAACATTTTCACAGCTACTTATGCAAATTCACGACTTACTTGTATGAACATCCTCTCTGCATCTCCAATATTTTTGTTTTCTTTTAGGATGATTCCCTATAGAAGTACCAGATCATAGTCAATATTTGAATGCATGACTCAAGATAGCGAAACGGGTGAAAAATAGTAATGTAAAAGTTTTTCACCTAGTTATCCAACTGTGCATTTAAAAGTGTAGACTTTTGTAATAAAAAATCTCAAAAGTCACATATATAATAAGACTTTATACTGACATTATGGCAAAACTAATTTTGTAATCACTAATAACATTATTTACTTGGCTTGATTTACCATGAACATGAATGAGCATAAGCTTCATAGTTAGTAATTAAAGGCAAAAAACTAGAAACCTTAGCTAAGTATCCACGGAAATCATCAGGATGAGTTGAAATGAGCTGATCATAAACAGCTATAGCATCACTGACATGTCCCCAATCTGAGTAGGCTTTTCCAAGAAGTAATTCAACCTGATTATTTAGGGAAAAAAATGTAAAGAAAACAATGTAAAAAATACACATTAAATGTAAAGAATACTACTGGCAAAGGTACTCCATTTCACAGGGTCAGTCTCTTTGGCTGTATAAATTACATTAACATGCATGAAAAGTCATTTCTCTTGTACTTTATAACGAAGCAATATTTCAGTTTCATGGCAAGAAGGTTGGAAGTAATTTGAAAGCATCCTACCATGTTAAAATTATGGTCACAATGTGCGAATATCAAGAAGTTGTACAGCTTTAATTGTGAGATGAATCTTTTCTGGTCTATACAACAATACAATTTTTGACCTCCCGTTTCTTTGATCTCCAAAATTTGTATATCTACTTCAAGACTTTGCAAATGAGCAGAATAAATCATCTATTAGTTTAGAAAATTAGATTTTACTTGGACTGGATCCAGCTTCTCTGAGTCTGTTGGGGACTTTTTGCTTTCATATTCTGAACTCAGGTGCTCACGACAAGCCAGAAGAAATTGAACAGCCTGTTGAGGAAATAATGGAAAAAGTTAAATCTTATTTAATTCAACATCCTTTGAAACCACAGGGTTTCAAAAAGATAACTCCCATATTTCTATACAACAAGCTTTGTGAACCCTAGGAAGCCGGATACTCCAAAAACCTTGCCGCACCTGTGTCGGACACTTTTGCGGCACCGACACTTTGGCGATACTCGAACACCCCTATATAAGGGATGTCTTGCTGTTCCACTCCATCTCTCGATCTTGAGAGCCGCTAACATAGTTTTGACTCAAACAAACATAGCAACAAACTCCATTTTCATTATGCAAACATTTGTTCATCATTTTTTATGGATAAAAACTTGTGTAGATTTTTCTATTCTTATAATTTTTTTTTTTTTTTTTGTCAATTCTTAGTTATGGGGTATTTTTTAGTCATAAGAGTGCTTAAATTTGAGTTTTCTCATTATATCCTATTATTTTTATGTTTTATTATATAACATATCCTAACCGTGTCGTATCCTATATTTTGTAAAATTACCATGTCCCTGTGTCCGTGCCGTGTTATATCCGTATCACGTGTCGTATCGGTACTTCCTTGTGTGAACCAGAATGGCCATGTCTTGAATTCAGAGCATTACACAAGAAAGATAACGAAGATAAGCAGCCAACCAATAATACCCTTTTTTTATTTGCCCATTTGTAAGGAGGTGTTCCACCTAGGGAAAAAGATTTTATTCTCTCCTCTCAACAAAAGAAAGCAAAACCTTAACCTTTCAGCTTGAGAATTTAAGTAAGATTTCGATCTCCACATTTTCCACTGATTTTGGGTTTGGTACCGATAATTTTAGGTTTTAGGTAGTCCCTAAAATGTCACTGATTTGGTTTATGGTCCCTACATTTGACTATTGATATTTTGTACACAAACACACATATATTAGTTGTTATTCCATATTTCTATGAAGGATTGGTGCCTACAATTTACTTATTTAGGTTTTGGTCCTTGAAGAATCAAAATCTAAATAGCAATAAAACTATATGGACCTATACCCAAATAAAAAAAATATGATAGTACTTAAAATAAAAAATTGATACAACCACAGGGAGCAAAATAGTATTTACAGGAAAAAAAACTATTGTAGTTAGAGAGACTCTCAACTGGCAATCTGGGATATAAATATTTTTATTGAAGCATAATCAATGGTTATTGACAAATAAGGATTAAGGGCATGATTTTCCAAAATGTATTAAACAAAACAATGATTATATACATGGTACACCTAAACCATTGATCTAAAGAAGAGGAAGACAAAGCTAAAACAGAAATCAAATTGTTTTCATCCTGTACTCCAGAGAGTTTTAAGTGTAAAACTGGCAATCTGGGATAATTGTTTGTAGAGGCACATGTAAAGTACAGCCATCATCAAACAAGTGATTTGTGCAGCACATACATCCTAGGAATCCATTATCATGATAACATACCTCGTCTGGCTTTTTAGCAGCAAGTAATGAATTGGTAAGGCCACGCAAAACTTCAAATTTGATATCCTTAGACACCTGTCACAGATCAACCAAATATTAATGGATAATGCAAAATGGAATTACAAGCTATACTTTGAAATTTCAAATTCTAGTTCAAGTGGGTGTTGTGCTCATTTGCCGGCACAACTACTAGGTGGACACAACACATATTACATTTATTTTGAAAAAAATGATGCACATGCTATGACAGGTAAAGAATTAAAGAACTGAAAATACTCTACAAAAAAGGTCCAGAATAAAGAACAGAAAATAATGAGATCATAATTTATGCCAAGTTCTAACCTAAATCATCAATTTCCTTAATAGAGTTTCTTGGTGTCCTTACTAGAAGAAGCTGTAAGTATTTAGCTTGGAAAATTGTTTAAGATATCCACTGTGAAAAATGTTTGAAAATGTTAAAAGACTGACCGTTGCTGAATTTTTATATGCAGCAATACTCCCTTCATAATCTTTGAGTTCATACTTAACTTCTCCAAGCAAACGGAAAATGTCAGGATCATTTGGTTTTTCCTAGTAAGATGGAACACAACAAAAGAATAGGTTAAAAAAATTGTTCCAAGATCAAATATAATAGAAGCACACAAGAATAACAGAAATGCAACAGAAGTATAGTCTGTACATTAAGCTGTAGAAGCAGAAAGATATTAAGCTGTAGAAGCAGAAAGATAGAATAAGAACAAACAAGAGAGAGGCCTTGGGCACTACAGCAGCTCACAGCTCCTAGCCAATACTAAGAGAATGCCTACCTTCCTCTGCCCTCCCAGGAGACTTATATTCCTTCTCCTTTACAACCCACGTGACCTCACCAAACTCCCCACCCTCCTAAAACCATTACGCTCTAGAATCAGTAAAAGGGCCCACAAGATATTCTTCTATTAGCCTAGTCAGCTTGTATAACATTCCCTAGACTACCCCTATGTTTCTTTCTTCTGTAAACTTTAATAGGATCAGCAAACCTTTCCCTAACAAAATACCATGAACACAACAAAAGAATAAGTTAAAAAAATTATTCCAAGATCAAATACCATGATTTATGCAACATTAATAGGCCATTTCACAATACATCCATGATCAAAACATTAATAACCTTTGTCAAATCATCAAGTACAGAGGCTGCTCTTGCGTATTCCCCTAGTTCTGCCAAAGTCACTGCAGCTCCCTGAAAATCGTTTCAAATGTATCTAGATACACAGAAATGAGCAGAAAGGAACTTGCAATCTTGCATCCATAACTTACTTCAAGAGCAGTTGGATCTCTAGGGGAGTTCCTTAATGTCGATTCAAATTCCTCAAGTCTACTCTGCCATATATCAGGAATTATTTATATTATAAATGATTCTATACTTTTTCCAGGATGTATAGTGTTGAAATTAAGGGATTAAATCAGATGGGAAAGGGGAAAAAGAGATAGAAAGGGAAGACAAGAAAACATATTTCACTGATGATACCATGAATAGTTGTGATACCAAATACACCATCTTGATATAGAAAAACCCATCTGTCATATCAAGTTATCTATTTTTTCCTCATCTTGCCTGATCTCATCACCCATAAAAAGTGTTGAAAACAATATACAAATGAAAAGAAATAATCTAAACTCATGGAACTTTAGCTCTGTAATAAAATGAAGCTCGACAAAAAAATTACTTATTAAGAACATTAGTGCCCAAGTGATTGCCAAAAGAAAAACAATAGTCATCTGGAAATGATACCTGAAGACTAGCTTTCTCTTTTTCTGACAATTTACTACTGACCACAGCGCTGTCTTCGTTGGGACTGATGCTGAAAGATATGACTCAAAATTAAGGCAATCAAATGAACATGATGAGGAAAGATACTAATAACATTCATAATCAATTAATCATTAGCCATGAGCATTACATGGGTTGCGAAACATGAAGTTGTATATCTTGAACTATGTATATTAGTCGGATGCAGGATTTAATATAAGTAAACAAGTCCTTTAAGTGAAAAGCTTTTCCTCTTTATAACAGTAAGCTAAATAGGGATGGCTGACACACGAAACCCTTACAAAGTAAAGGAAAATCAACAATTAAGTGATGTTATCAGGCCTGAGTTCAGGCACGTTATCTGGTATTAAATGTGCATGCATACCTTCCAGATGGAAGAAAATCTCCAAAAGCAAAAACTAGACCGAAGACCACAACAGCTACACCTACTCCAATCTGTATCATGATAGTTATGTATGTACGCCATTTGTATAAATAAATCACATACTTATGTGCTAGAAAAGAACAGTTTTACCTTGGTACCAGTGCCAATTGTCTTTTGGTCGGAAGATACCGGTGCATCGTAGTCAATAGCTCCAAATTCTTTTTCCTCCTCTGCTCTCTTTTGCTCAAGTGCCGACCTGAGTGGTGTACCAAAAAGAACAATTTATTATCACCTAATCTAAAGTGAGGGGAAGTTAAAACATATTCGTGGTAAAAAGATTATAAAGCCAACTTGTAAAATGAGAACGAGATAAGTATAGCCGCCCCAATGCTAATACAAAGAATCATAAATGAAACCATGTCAAGCTCTGGCTCATGGCTATCAGAACCAGAACCCTAGCCCGTTGCCTAGAGAGCTAGAGTTCAAAGTGCAAAATGCTGGCAAAAGAGTTCATCCATTCTTTAAAAGAAGACATCATGGTTTAATAGTTATATGATACAACATTGTCTCAAAAATTTGGTTATGATCCTAAAGCCAAGTGTAAAAGGGTGTAAGAGAGGGACCGAAAATAATCAGAGGTGTAGCAACCTTCTAACTGCTTTTAGTCGTTCCTCAAAGTCAAGATCCAAATTATTGTTCCTAGACTTGTTCCCATCAAGTTGTGAACTTAAACGAGGTGCCTCTACAAAGAAAACTTGATGTTAGTTAAATAAATAAATAAATGCCACAGAACAACAAGAGAAATCAGAAATGTCTTGCTTTGCTTTCTCCCTCCTTCCCTCCGAGAGGAGTACACAATACTGTAGGCAAGGCAATAGCATAGCATACATAGCAGGTGAGGTTGGGATTGGAAGGAAGTGAATTGGCCAACACAACACAACACAACACAACACCACACCACTTACGAGGGGATGATAGAGAATTGCCAGAGCCAGACAGTTTAGGCGTTGATCCCCTGTCCTTCGCTGCTTCGCCTTTGTTTTTGTTGCTCTGAACGAAATCAAAATGAAAGCAAACAAATAATCAGACACAACACATGTAATAATAATAATAAGAAGAAGAGGAAGAAGAAGAAACAGAAACAGCAACCTTAATTAACTAACGCACCCTGTTAGTCGTAGTGTTATCTCCAACTCCAACACCAAAGCCACGCCTTGTTGGCCTCCTGGAATCCGGGGAGGAGGAGCAATCTATTTGACGCCAACACCACGAACCACTGCTTCTCGCTGTCACTGCCAGACTCCACATATCTATCTATCTATCCAATCAAATCTATTCTACCCCCCTCCCTCTATCTCTATACTCTCTCCGCGTCTCTCTGTGTGAGTGTGTTTGTGTCACAAATCAATAATCAATAATTATAATTATTTTCCTGCTTTTCCCTTCTATTCACCCCATTCAACTGTCCAGCGTCGACCGCCCCACCACTAAGTTACCGGTTTGATGAGCATTCAAATTATAAATAAATTATCAAATAACAAGCATTTATAAATATTTTTATATTTTAATTTCTATCTATTGATAATTATTTTCTATACATTCCAATATTCAATTATGTATTAGCACAATAGTAATAAAAGTAATTAAGCCTTGTAAATACTTATAAAATCATGTAAATGAGATAATTCATTTGAATGATCATATAAAAGACAAATCCAAACTTGGCATGTTCTGTATTTTTCTAAATGTGCTAGCTTATAAATTATAGAAAACATAAATTATAAATTCAAATATTAATCTTTTAAAACACATAAAATTATAAATTTTGTTTGCTTTACGAATATAGTTGTTTCGTTTGCCTTAAAACAAATATTGTTTTAATTTCTTATTATATAATTTCACTTCAAAAGCTAAATGTACCATAATATCATATGTCATAAATGATGATATTAATTCTCATTTATTTTCATCGCAGTCAATAAAAAAATTGTACACGGACTGTGTTGATAAAAGAAGGAATCTATAATCTATTTATAATATATAATCTATATCTATAATACTAATATTTTAGACTCTTATAAGAATTTTTTTTTATAGGTATCACTTCTTTAGTGATTTAGAACCCACAATTTTCATTTAGAATTTAAATCCTCAATATATATTCATTACACTTAATTAATAAATATCAATCATATTAATCATACTTGATTATTAATTATGGGTATTAATTATAAATCATAGTCTCACTCCCACTTCACAATCCAATTTCAATACCCATTATCAAATACTGCAATATCACTTCTCCTTTAAATTCTTGATTATTTTTTCTACTATATCATCCATCTCATTCTTATTCTTATTTTTTATTTTCATTTCTATTTGAGAAGATTTTTAATATTCGTTTTTACTGACTCTTTCATTTCATTCATTTTTTTCTTATCCTTTTTTAACTATTATTATTGTAATGGGTTTCAACCATTTTATTGCCTCTTGCTTTTATGACTTCAACCTTTTAAATGTAGGTGATTAAACTTGATTTTCTCTATCCAAGCAAAGGCTTCATAGAAGAGTGGTTATTGAATTACTGCTACTTCATGGCAACAATGATCTTTTATATTAAGCATTTCAAGGTGGAGGTCCGATAGCTTTCTGCGTACAAGCGAAGACTTAATGATTAAACTCAATATGCTCTATTTCACACCACACATGTTAAAACAATGGATAGATAATGACTAGCTGATTTTATTTTATTTTTTGTGTGCATAGAACTTTATAAGTTGATTTCATTTTCTTTTCTTTCATGTAATGATCCTTTGTAAGTTTAGGTAATACATGTTATGTAAATTGGTTTGTTTTTGCTTGGGAGGTGCATTCTCATGTTTTGTATAATGACTTTGTAATTTTTTGTTGTTGGTTGACTTTACAAATTTTTATTAGATTTATGAAATGGTTTTTTTTGTTCTAATATATTTCAAATTGTTTTTTATGATTATATTATTTGGCTTAATATATAGTCATGGTTTCTTTCAAATATATTATAGTTCTGTATGGAACACATGATTTATATATTATCAATGAATATGTGATTTGAAATTAACCTATATGATAGTTTACAATCAATATCATCAAATTGTAATTGATGTAATATATCACAACGATATCAATTATAAATAATAGATGGATATTTTAAAATTATATATTTTATTTGAAAATATGCCTATCAAGATAAATAAATTAAAATATTCTGGAATTAATTCAATATTGATTTAAATAATTCAGTTTACCTTTTGAAATATATTTTTAATTTTAAAAATATAAAATATTTACTATAATATATTTATTTTGACTTAAATTCAGAGTATTTTCTTTATTTATCTTCTAATTATTACACATTTTTTTCAATCATACCTTCACATCTCTCTTTCATTAAAATTATTTAACAAAATAGTTTAATCAAAATTATTTAACAAATAAAATAAATCATATAAACAAAATGATAATTAAATTTATTATACCATTACAATTATATATATAATAGTATTAATGATAACAACACTATTATAATTATGTTACCAAAGAAAAACTATTATAATTAACAATAATTATAATGATTATAATTCATTATTGATAATTATATTATTAATGATAATAAAATTATTATAATTATAATAATGAACAATAACAAGAGAGTGTTTGCACATCTTTATTCTTTAATTATCTTTATTGGATTTACATTATGTAAGCATTTTTATTTTTAATTTGAATTATGTTGCAGTATTGATATTTGTTATTATAGATATTTATGTTTCGAATTTTAAAATATTTTGAAATTTTTTCCTTTTTTGGAATTTTTTAACAAATTCGTAAATGGGTAGGGATTCAAATCTCTGCAGGAAAAGTGGAATGAGGACCCGTGACAAGGATGAGAGGTGAAATTGTAATTGAGTACATGGTCCGGGATGACGGATGAAACTTTCTAACTTCAAATCTAGAGCTTTTGACAATCATAAAAAATATATGTATCTACCATTTTCACTATACCATATTTAACTTTTTACAAATAAAATATTCCACAATTGTTTCATATTAAAATTTTTTTGAAAAAAAGAATTTTATTTTTCAACATTAAAATGTAAAAAAAAATTAATTCCACAATTTACACTTCTTTGATAATGATACTAATTATTTATTAATTCATTTAAAAAATTAAATAATTATGTCATTTTTTTATTGAAAATAATTGTATAATTGATATACTTCTCCAATAATTAAGATACCATAAATTAGGATTATAAGTATTTTTTAACTAATTATAATACATTAATTATAACATATATTTTAAAATTGATATTTTAATTTACTAAAGAGATATACAAGGAAAGAATGTGTAATTGAAATCACATAAATTAAATTTATTTATTAATATTTAGTAATTAGAAAATATAATTTTATATTTTTATAAATTAAATATTTTAACTTATTAAAAAAATGTAAATGACTAGAGATAATAAAATAACAAATTGCTGAAGTGGGTACATGTGAGATGAGATTACTGGCACTCAGGATGGGAATGGGGAATGGTTTTATCTTCATGGAGATGGCCACGAAGTTAGAGTTCCCATTTGTTAAATAAGGTAGGGACGGGATAACATACCATCAATTTTTCAATTATCTATATTGGATTTACATTATATATGCATTTTTGTTTTTTATTTGGATAATATTATATTAGTAGTATTTTTTATTATAGATATTTATGTTTCAAACTTTAAAACATTTTTTTTCAATTTTTCTCTTTTTTGAATTCTTTTAATATACCTGTGAATACGAGTAAGGATTCAAATCCCCGTGGGAAATGAGAAATGGAGAGCCGTGATGGTGATGAGAGGCAAAATTCCAAATAGGAATGGAGGCGTAGAACATGTCCTCTCTTTCATGGATACCCATTATTATCCCTATAAATGGCTCATGACATAATAAAATTATTCATTTATTCTCTTTCATTATTTAACAATTTCAACTTTTAAAATGTGTAAAATTTTCATAAAACAAGTTCTTTATTGTTATAGATCATCTGTCGAGATTTTTTCACCCTTATAAGCATGATATTTTAAAAAAATATAAAATAGAATGACACATTTATATTTTATCAATTTATTTAATTATTTAACTATCAATTTATTTTCAAAATAAATTTATATACTCAATTTTTTATAAGATATATTTAAATAAATTATTTATTTTCAATAATAATCAATAAACTATTTTTATTATTGTTCCATATACTAGTCAAACAACTAGTAATGGTCATATCTACACACTTTATTCTCGAGCTTTCAATAATTTGTTGAGTAATTGAGAAAATAATAATAATCTACATAAAAGTTATCTTGGTTAGGGAAAGAAAAAAAAAACTGACAAGTTACAATTTTACTTTTTGGTCATGATCAAGTACTTCTATTTCTATCTAAAGTGAAAGGTTTAGGATTGTTTTCTCTTTCCTTTTTTGGTTAGAGAGCTTAGGTTCATCTGATCCTTAATTTTACATCAGGCCCATCGGCGGTCAAAAGTTAAAAATGAAAAAATAAAATAAAATAAAAGCACGCACGGACATGAGGCAAACCATCTGATCCAATCAAAAACCAAAAAACCAAAATTAAGGTGCACATTTTCGAATCACTATTTGTCTATTTGATTCACTGCATGTTCGGTAAATTAACAAGTCTCTCTCTCTTATTCTGATCAAGGACAAGATGACAATTCAGTACATGACTATAAATCAGGCCCTTCGATTCGATGTACATCATAGATTGATACAACCTATCCCTACGCTTCCAAAATTATCAAAACCAAATTGGCCGTAATAGAGATATCAGCTTGAGGCCGTAATAGACAATATCAACAACTCTCTCTCACAGGAACACTGGAGCCATCACAAGTGTAATCGTTGCCAGCATCTTTATCAGCACATGAAGCGAAGGCCCAGCTGTGTCTTTGAATGGGTCTCCCACTCTGCGCAATGGGTCAAAAATCACAACACTTGTTCAAAGAATGGAATAATAGGACACAGGTCATGAATCGCAGTCATGGCATGTTGCAAAAACACAATAAAAAATAGAATAACGATTCTTGCTAGAACAACTGACAAATGCTACAAGTATATTATAGCAAACACTGACCCAATCAAGAAATTGAAAACATTATTGATGAAATTTTAAGCAGCTAAAAACCACATTCCAGATGTAACAAAATCAAAATCTCTTAATTACAAAGGACCCGTATAACCACCTATTATTACTCCAACAGCCGTTGACATGCTAATGACATTGCTGTAAAACAAAGGTAGCATTAAAATAACTTACGTATCTCCTGTTACTGCTGCTTTGTGAGCATCACTTCCCTTGCCTCCAAGAGCTCCAGTCTCTATGTACTTCTTTGCATTATCCCAGGCACCACCGGCTGTGTTCAGAAAAAGTGCCATAAGAATGCCAGATACAGTAGCAAACATCAGCAAAGCTGCCACAACTTTAGCCCCAAGTAAGGGATGTCCTGTATAGTAGCCCAAAATTCGAAACAGAAATCCTGCAAAAGATAGAAAAATTTTAGCAAACTGTGAATGACATAAGCATTCATAACAGAAATATAAGAATAACAGATCACCAATCATGGCATCCAGAAAAAAGAAACAAATGAAGAAAGGTAATAACAAATTAGAGAGGAAATTTTTTAGAAACATAATTAAAGTTTCCAGACATTACGAGAACGGAATGATGACAGTGGATGATTTTACAGATTTGAAAGCAACCACTATACTGCCAATGATAACACATGAGAAAACGTCTGCAGTTAAACACAGTGATTAACCCACCAACTAAAATAGGTGAAATGATTGCCAAAACGCCAGGTTTTATCATCTCTCTTAATGACGCAGATGCAACAATAGCAACACAGCGACCATAATCCGGTTTCTCCTTGTAATCCTGTAGAAAGCATAAAAAGAAGATAAAAATAGAGCAGTTCATAGCCTAAACTAATGTATACAATATTACTTCAGCACCCTAAACTCACCATTATACCAGGCCTCTCAATGAACTGCCTTCTTACTTCATTGACAACCTCTTGTGCAGTTCGGCCAACCGCAGAACAGGCCCAAGCACTGAAAACAAATATAAGCATGGAACCCAACAACCCACCAATGAAAATTTCTGGAACTGCAATATCAACCTGCAATTCAATTTTAAGTAACACTTTTGAAGAAACAGTGAAATCTAAATAGACGCAATAATAATAATAGAAGACAAATCACTATGTGATCCTCTGAAATATCAATAAAGATCCAAGTTGAGGTTATTGCATGGTGTGGGTATGGAGGAATGGCTTTGTGCTCTGTTTCTAAAACACTCAAAACAGGTGAGCTTGTCTTCAATCCGAATAAGTTAATTAACATTGAAGGTTAAAGCTTGACAAAGGTTTAACAGAATGACTACATTAACATTAGGAAGAAATAGACATTATAAGGACTAGTTTGAAAAGTTTAAAGAAGTAAAGACAAAACCAAAGAAACCATATCAAACAGGGACTGACAAAAAACAATTAAGCCTCTATTTAAGAGGAAGCAGTTCCGCAGACCTGTTTGAAAGGTTCATGAGCAAATGAGGAAACCTCATCCATATAAGCACTAAACAAAAGGAAAGATGCAAGGGCGGCAGAACCAATGGCAAATCCTTTGGTGGTGGCTTTGGTTGTGTTTCCTACAGCATCAAGGACATCTGTGATCTCTCGGACACTTTCAGGCTGAAAAGAGCTCAATTGTCAGTATATATCACATGAGAAAAGTCAGAAATAATACTATGGACAAAATTATTTTGGCAAGAACCACCTGCTGACTCATTTCAACAATGCCTCCAGCATTGTCAGCTATTGGGCCAAACATATCCATGGTAAGAATATAGGCAGCTGTGCTAAGCATTCCCATTGTCGCTACAGCTGTGCCAAACAGCCCACCAGTTGGGTTTCCTGTTTCGTCCACTAGTCCACAGGTTTGGCCCAGCCAGTAAGCTGAGACAATTGCCACACTGATGACAAGGACAGGAAGAGCAGTTGATTCTAGACCCAAACTGACTCCAGCAATTATATTAGTCCCATGACCTGTGGAGCTAGAAAGGGCTAATGTGCGCACGGGCTCATGCTTGTAGTCAGTATAATACTTGGTGATCCAGACAAAAATGTAAGCAGTAATAATACCAACCAACCCACACAGAGCAAAATTGAACCATGCTGAAGGTGCTTGCTCAGTGTAAAGTAACCAACGGGTAGACTGCAGATTAATTTAATTCAAATAATAAGCAGAACAGACAGTATAACAAGAAATTGAAAAGGTTATTTCTCAAGAAAAAGAAGATATTTCTGTTACAACGAACTACAGCAAACAGAAGACTATATATGCTTGGTCAATCCAGACAACAAAGAAATGCCAAAATAAAGTATCACAAATGAAGAATAACAATTACCAGACCAAATGCCAGAACAGCTAAAACTATTGTAACAGAATATCCTTTCTGAAGAATTGTCATTGGATCCTCTACAGGAGCCATTACTCCAGATTCACGAGTACCCCTAATAGAAAATATTCCGACTGATGAAACTACCAGATCAAATGAGTGAACGACAAGAGGAAACAAGATGAAGCCAGATGGATCTGAATCAAACGAGAAAACATTAAATTAGATGAGCATGGATACAGCTAACTGGTAACCAGAAAATAAGCAAGAAATACACTCGATGGGGTAACTAGGCACTTGCCTTCAATTTTACAACGATGAGCCATTGTTCCCCCAAGTATCATGGCACTGATTATTTCAGCTGCAATACTTTCAAAAAGATCAGCACCTCTAGCAGCACAATCTCCCACATTGTCTCCAACCTTAAAAATCAAACCAAAACCATTATAATACATATTGAAGTACAAGACCAGTAAAAAAGAATAAAGACACAGAAGCAAAAGCACAAGTGGCAGAAATAATGAACACCGCGCAGTTTTTCTTGTCTGGTTAATGTTTATGATTTTGCAAGTATCTTTTTTTTGGGGAGTATTGCAAGTATCAATTTCTTTGACAAAAAATTCATGTATATGTTAAAACCATCTCTCCCAAAAGCTTACGCCATTGAGTAGAGATACATGAATAGTATTATATCTAACATGCTTCCTCATGTAGATGCCCATTGGGTTTGAAGTGTGAACAATGCAAAGGCCCTCCTTTTCCTTGTATTGAAATTTAACATTTATTTAAAAGAATGAGGGATAACAAAGATCAAATTCTAGACATTTGGTCATAGAGGCTCTGATATCATTTAATGAACCATCTAAACTTTATATCAATCAGTTAATAATGTTTTCATAAGATTTTCATGTATATCTGAATCTTGGCATGAGCCTAATTATAAGAGTTCTTAAAATTTAAGAAATCAAAAACAAAGACATGTACAATACAGATCACTACAAGTCTCCAACAAAGTCTTTATATACCACATCTATTTATCAATAATTCAGTAAAACCAAAAATGATCATAAAAAGTTTAAGAAAATCCCATGAATCTCTTCAAATTACTTATATATGCAAATATTTAGGAATTAATAATCAGAGAACACAATCCATTATTTGAGTAATAGAGTTGATCTATGAAGGGTAAAATTTAGTGTATCTTCAGTTTCCACATTTAAATATCACCATGTAAAACATTAGTGTAGTAAAAAATGAACAATAGTAAGCAGATATACACTAGCAGTTTCTTCTATAACCTTATTTGAAAATAATTTCCACAAACATAGATATCCTATATGGCCCAGAGAAAAGTAAGCATAAATCTACTTAAAAGTTTGTGGACTCTTAAAAGTGAAGTAAACAAAAATAAAACAACAAATACCAGATCAGCAATAACAGCAGGATTCCTAGGGTCATCTTCAGGTATTCCCTGTTCTACTTTTCCAACAAGGTCTGCTCCAACATCAGCTGCTTTTGTGTATATTCCACCACCCAACTGAGCAAATAGTGCAACAAAGGAGGCACCAAATCCATATCCAACAAGTAGAAGTGGCACTGAGGGAAAACAGAAAAAAAAAAAAAAAACCACTTAGAAAGAGAAAGGGAGAGAACAGGTGAGAGAAGAACAGCCAAGAGGTGCAAGTAATGCTCAGCCACAATCTCAACACACTTAAAGAGAAAAGAATGGTCATAAATCTCTGTTCTTTTTATTTTCTTTTTTTGTAATTTTCCTTTTTTTGCATTACATCAAGGAATCATTAATGACCTATCCTCATCCATCTCAGCCAGATCTGTCAGTTACTTATACACACCTAAATGAAAAATCACTACAAATTATAAAGACTAATCAAATAAAAAAACTAGCTTGAAAAGATCAAAATTAAGCATACAAAGCTCTCATTTATGTTCAACAATAACAATATTTAAACATTAAAAAAGAATTACACTTTTGTCAGGGAGAGAAGTCTACACATACAATCAGTAACCTTCATTGACCCTGGTGAGTCCACTCCCAACCATACATAAAATGTGGCATAAAGGACCGCTATACCAATTACAGCCATACCAACAACAATCAAAGCAGATAAACCACCTGCACGAGTAGCTACCTGCACAACTTTCATCCAGTTATATAGGAATAGTGAATTGTTCAAAGTTTTCATGGGAACTGATAATTAAGTAATGAGGGTTTAACCTGCAATGCCTCTCTCGCAGACCGTCTAGCAGCACTAGAGACTCTGACATTGGCACGAACTGACACCCACATCCCAACATATCCAGCAATACCTGAACAAAGGGCACCTAAAAGGAATGCAGCTACAGTGATGTAAGCGGAAGTTGACCTGAAACAGAACATATATGATGGATAAGAACATGTAAGAAACGTGCAAGAAAAGATACATAGCATATAGATGTCACCTTCCCAGGCCAGAAGATTCCTGTTGAGGAGTTGTATTGCGAAACAAATATATGCAAAGAATGACAAGAGCAAGCAACATTGCCATCTTGGATATACTCCCATATTGGGTCCTGAAAAATCCTTCAGCTCCATCTCGTATAGCATCTGATATCTAGGAAGCAATATGATAAGCTCAGGACAAGTAAACAAGGAGTTCACAGTATGTGGTCTGATTGTTATACAGTTATCATAAAAGGCACTATAAATTTACAATACCTTTTTGACATGGGAACTGCATCATGCTAAGCTAAAATTTATTTGAAAATATATCAAATCATTCATGTATCTCTACCTAACAGCTTAGGATTTTGAGATAGTTGGTTCTCAACATATTTCATTGTTGAATTAAAAACCAAATGGCTCCACAGCTCTACTGACAGAAAGAAGGCTCTGCATAAAAGCAAATTAACAAAAAATTCCAACAACGACCAAGCCTTTTCTTTTCAAGTGGGTCGGCTACATGGATCAAACATCATTATTGTACCTTATTGTAAATCATATCTAGAGAAAAACCATTCAAATCCATATCTGTCTTAATGATTTAGTCAATAACTATTCTTGGTGTCCCTCTATAACAATTGGGCTACCTCTATCTAATTTGCTATCATCACTTTACTATTCTTACTGAGGCTCCTACAAGCCAAACCACCTATTTAAATTAATAAAAATTTCCAAATTTGCTAAAAATTCATTCATATTCATAACCTGCACTTCTTAGTAGTTTTCACATTTCAGGATTAACATGTTCTTAGTAGTTTTCACATTTCATTCATATTCATAACCTGCACTTCTTATTATAATTTGCTAATTATAATAACCTTGCTCCAAATAAAGACAAGTCAAAATAATGTATGTAAACATATAAAATTCAAAAGATTAACATGTTCTCATTTCTTGACCATGTTTTTCTCAGAAGAAAAAAAAAAGGGAAAACAATAAAGTTCATTAATGGCATTCACATATTTAATTTTTTAAGAAAAATAATCTGATTGAACTATTCATCTTCTCTGACGTGATGAATACAAAGACAACATTTTACCTCTTAGAGTCATTGTAAGTTCAATTTACTATTTTATACAGAAAAAATTGATGCAGAGGCAAGACAAAGGTCAATTATAATTATATATTTGCTGTCATAGTTTCTTATGGTTCAAGTTACCTTTCAGAGCAAGCATAAGACATATTATATAGAGTACAACTAGTTTTTAATTAGGGTTTGAATCCTATGGAGGTTTCAAGTTTAGGATTTAACGTCTATGATAGAAAATATGTCAATTTTTCTTAATAGCATAGGTTTTCTTCCGCTCCTTGTCCAACATTTCTCTATATCTCTATTGCTGTAGGGATTTTGTACTGCATTAAATTTCAGACATTACTCCATATAGTTTGATTTCGATGAAGACCGACCAATAATAAAATTCTCTGCTAACAACGAGACTGGAAATGCAGACCACGGATGTGACCCAATAGTGGATTTCCTTTCAAGCCGAGTACAACAACAAAATTGAAATCTCATGAGATGGGTTTGGCTGCAAGCCAAAAAGGAACAACCAAAGCCATTGGATCTATCAAAATTCAAAAATAAATTTTCCAGTAAAACCATTTAGAACACAGTCTTTTTTAGATTTTTCCTGAAGTTCTCTTTTTTGTCTTTTTTAATAGTTTCTCCAAAATACCAACAAAGTGGCTACCTGCTTTAATCAGACTATCTTTCATTTGATTCATTTTTACCACTAGTGCCTCTGTAACCTGTTGGTCTTCTTCTCACATGACCAAACCACTTAAAGCAAATTTCCATCATCTTCACCTATAAAGGTGCTACTTTAGTAATAACTACTAACCCAGATCAATCAAACTTGAGAAAACTGAATGAGAATTCTAAAACGCTAACTACCAAAACCCACATAGAAGTTTATTCAACACTAAAACTGTTTGACAAAAGCCTACAAATGATGTGGCATTTTTGTTTTAGCTCGAAGTTTCATATGGGTAGGACCTACAGCAATCAACCTCATCCTCTCATGTGATCCACAGCAATCAACTTCTCTCTCACCAAGAAAGAGATACAATTGCTCCATGTCATTCATGTCATATTTCATAGCAATATTTCACTTACCAAAACCAGTTACTGAAATAAAGATCAGAATTCAAGAAAAGGAAAAATGATCCTTGCCATGGTGTGTTGAAACCAAACCAAAGGGAATAGAGTTACCTGAATCATTTCAGGGGGGCCCTCATCTTTTGCAAGCACCCACTTTGTAAGATATATCGAGACAAGGAAGCTGAGAATGCAAATAGAGATGACAAACACAATAATCGGAGATGTACTTGCTCCCATGTAAAAAATCACCCCAAATCCCAAGAGCAAAAGAATGAATAGAACACGGACATTTATGCCCAGGAGCATACGAAATATCTGCAGAAAGATGCAAGTCATCAATTTCAGCAAGCACGAGAAATGAAAAAGTAAACTATAAAGCTTAATCAGACAGACACGGCATAACAAAGCTATATACCACAACGAGCAATCAGGTAAAATGTGCAACAAAACAAGAAGATTATGGGAACTGAAGAAACGGGGTTTTGCATACCAGTGGGGTGTAAGCTTTACTGCGCATGTTGGGGAAAGTTCTTGGCCTGTCCTGGTAAGGCCCCAAAGAGCCGGTCTCCATGTCATCGTCGATCATCATGGTGTGGGACGAATTCACTCTCCGCGCCACAGGATAAGGGTTGTACTCACCACCAGTCTGGGGCAAGTCACCCCCGGAGCCCGGTCGCTGAATTTTGGATTGCCTTTAATAATCACGCACTCACACTTGACGGATTTCAGTCTCACCTTTCACCAACCTTTGCTTACGGTCCACGTAGTGTTGGCATGCAATGCAAGGGCTTCACCCTTTTCTTTGCGATTCACTGGTATTCAGAGCAGATACTACGCAAAACACACACACACACACACGGAATGAATAATTACGCACAGCAAGTATGCACAATACATACATTGAACATACATATGTTTGGCGCAGCGCAGGCGGCATACGAATGAATGCAACTAACTAGAAACCAACCAGCGTAAGATGTAGATCCCAATGCCTCATGGTTTGATTCGATTGGCAGGCAAGGCAATGGGAATGCAATTAGAATTTAGAGGAACGGGAACACGAAAAATTGCAATATTGGCGAAACCGTGTGATAAATAATTAATGGATCTGAAGGGATCGGCATGTAGGAAGGATCTAATGCAAAACATGAATTGAAAATTGAAATTGTAGTTCGAAGGAGGTAGGGAGGCAGATCTAATGAATGCTTACGGTTTGGTTCGGTTCGGTTGTGTCGTCGTGAATTTGAATCCCAAATTCAATTCGGCTTCTTCACCGCTTCAGGCTTCAGTCTTCAGGCTTCAGCTTCCTTCCTTCCTTCCAGTTCCGCTGCTGCTTCTCTCTCTCTCTGAGTCAGTCCACACGCGCACAAAGCGGAACCTCTTCTCTTCTCGGAACCTCTCCTTCCTCTCTGTCGTTTTTTAATTACTAATACTACTAATTAGTAATTACTGCTAATACTATTAGTTTTTATTAACAAGACAAGATGAGATTTGATTAGATTAGATGATGGGTGAGTGAGTGAACAACGCAACTCAACGAAAGAGTGACAGCCCTGCCTGCCTGCGTTTTTGAAGAATCAACCTCCTCTCTTTTTATTCCCCTATTTTTTATTTTTATTTTCAAGTTCCACGCAACTCAGTTAACATTTAACAAATTGAACTGTTAATGTGTCTAAGCTGTCCTATAACGCTACGCCGTGTCATCTTCTCTTCATTCTAATTGGCTACTCATGTGATTGTCCAACGCTATTTCTGAGTACCAGTGAATTAACATTTACCCAATTCATATTTTATTTGTTTTTGTTTATTTCAATTTTTTTTTAACTTCCTCTAACTCCCTGTACATCAAGAATATTTTAAAAAATAGAAATTTTAGATACTAAAGATAATATTCCCTTTATATATTGTATAAATTATGCCACTACCACCCAGCATTCTTGGGATTGGGCAATATATAATACTATTGTTTGTTTATGACAAATTCATTCCATGTCATAATCATAGGTTCCTATTACAATATAATTTAATTTAATTTTAATTTTAATTGTTTAAAAGTTAAACTCACCCAAATCTAGGTAAATTTAAGTAGATTTATATACGTCCACTATTAATTAAATAGATTCTGTTATTTTCTTTTTTACTTTTTTGGTACAATGTTATTTTCTATTTTATAACTTTTAAACAAAATATTAATTCATATAAAAAAACCAAAATATTCCATTTTCAAAAAGCAATTACAAAAGTCAACACAATAAATAAATAAAAGGTATCTAATGCACATAGTTTTTTTTTTTTTGGTTTTGAGTCGACACATGACTTCTAGTTTCAATGTTTTTCCAAATGATGGCCCATTTCTTTCTTCCCCCGTAGCCCATCCACACTGATTCAATGTTGCCATTTAGCGTAGCTGGAAATATGAATAATATACTCTCACTTGACTCTAGTTAACTCATATAATATTGGAAAAAAATCATGAAAAAACAATAATGTTGTTTGGAGAGACAAGACAACCATTGGAGCCTTATTCAATGGCTTCTTACATCAACACCACAATTTGATCTTGAAACCAGTAGGAGGGTCTGATTATGTTGGTCTCCCTCTAATGAGAGATGTTACATGTACAACATAATTATGACAATAAATATATAACATAGTTATAGATATAGAAGAAGATAAAATAAGGAAGTTACAGGTCCAATAATTTTAAAATATTGAAATAAGAAAGGAAACTAATAATGGTGTAAGTTTGTTGTGTATTAAATACTTTTCCCTTCTAATTTATCATCAGGGATACATAGAGGTTATTGTTAGGAGTATAGATAATAGAGTTAGTTAAAGTCAGTTAAGAGTGAGCTGGCATAACAAAATCAATTAGATTTGTTGGGTGCTAGCACACATGCATAGATACTCTAGTAACTCTCATGATTCATCAATGATAATCAGTTCCATAATTCATTCACACTCTCTCATCTTCATATTCATTTTCTTTTCCTACATCGTCTTAAAATGGACAAATTGGTGATTAAGCCACATATCAAGCACTGGTACAAAATTTTTCGAATCCAGTAGCTGAAAAACTCGATGATGAGAATTTTCTGCCATGGAAGGACCAGGTTGAAGCTTTAATTGAAGGTCACGATCTGCTATATCACATTCATGGAGTCAATGTTCCCAAGCAGTTCTCAACTGATGCAGATCGTCTATGAAAAAAGCAAGATACGCTTCTGAAATCTTGGCTTTTAGCTTCAATGATGAAACCATTCACCACAAGGATGGTAGGTTGCACCTTCACATATCAAATCTGGCACAGATTGGAAACCTTCTTTGGTTCACAGATCCGAGCAGAGGTGATGTAACTGAAATCCAAGCTCAGTAAAGTCAAGAAAACCTCTTCTATTAATGATTACTTGCTTGAAATTAAGAGCACAATTGATTCACTAGTCTCAGTAGGAGCTAAGATCTCAGAGTCTGATCATGTTGAGGCAATTCTTCATGGCTTCACGAAGGAATACAGTTCCTTCATTACTACAATAATATCTCATGTTGAGCCTGTTTTAGTTGGTGAACTAGAAGCTCTCCTCATGACTCAAGAAGAAATTCTTAAGAGATTCAAGCAGAATATTAGTTTTGTTCGAGCCAATATGGCTTAAACAATACCTGGAAGATCAATGCATGGAAGAGGTGGAAGGTTCTAAGAAAATGAAGGTAGAGGTGGTAGATCTACCAATTTTCAAGGAAGAGGTGTAGATTTCACTCAAGAGGAGGCTGATTTGGCACTTCTCCAAGATCTAACTGCCAGGTCTGTGGCAAAATTGGCCATACAGCTCTTGATTACTGGCACAGATTTGATGCTCAATATGATTCTTCAAAGTCTGATAATCACTTCAATGCTCAACCTCAAGCAAACCTGTCTATGAGTAGTATTATCGCCCCTTCCACTTTCCATGATGACAATTGGTATGCAGATAGTGGTGCTACTCATCACATGACTCAAGATCAACTCAATCTGATGGAGAAGACTGATTACAATGGCCAGGACAGAGTTGTAATTGGAAATGGTTCAGGTTTTCCAATGCAACATATTTGAAATTCAATAATTAAATCTGATCTGAGTTCAAATGCGTTCATATTGAATAATCTGGTCTATGTTCCAAGTATAGCTAAGAACTTACTTAGCATTTCTAAATTTGCAAAAGATAATAGAGTCTTCTTTGAATTACATTCTGATGCATGCTATGTAAAATGTCAACACACATCAGAGACACTTCTCCAAGGCTTGGCTGATGGTGCCTTTACAAATTTCCAAACTTCAAAGTACTTAGACAAACACCAGTTGGATTCTTGTCTTCTGTGAATAATGCATCGCAATACACATTGTGGCATACAAGCCTTGGTCATGCCTTTTCTAGTGTAGTGTTCAGAGTATTAAAAAGCTATAATATCCCTTTCTCAATTGAAAAATCTCTTTATTCATCTTGTTGCTTAGGAAAATTTCATCAATTACCTTTTCCTAATTCAACCACAGTGTATAATATTCCTTTAGAGCTTGTGTACTCAGACATTTAGGGTCATGCCCCTTGTACTTCAATAAATGGAGCTAGATACTATATTAATTTCATTGATGCATTTTTTAAATATACTTGGATTTATTTTGTTAGCTCTAGATCAAGATCAATTTTCAAACATTTCCAAACCATGACTGAATTGTAACTTGGAACTAAGATTAAATGCTTTCAAAGTGATAATGCAGTTTAATACATTAGTCTTTCAAAGCATTTGCAGGAACTTGGCATTGTTCACAGGTTTTCTTGCCTACACATCCATCAATAGAATGCCCCAGCAAAGAGAAAGCATTGCCATGTGGTGGAGCTAGGCCTAACCTTAATGGCGATTGCTAATATGTCTTAATAGTTTTGGGGGGATGCATTTATGACAACTGTACAAATCATCAATTCTCTACCTACAGTTTCAGTTCCCTACTGAAAAATTATTCAATTCCAAACCACCTTATGTCTCATTTAGAACATTTGGCTATCTATGCTTCATTTCCATGAGACCATACAATAAGCATAAATTACAATTCAGGTCCAACCAATGTGTTTTCCTGGGATATGGGATAAATCACAAAGGTTACATGTGTTTGACCTCACTGGAAAAATCATTCTAAGTAGACATGTATCCTTTGATGAATCCGAATTCCCATTCAATGATCCCACATCACCATTTGCAAAACCACCAAGTTCTGTCCTCCCAAACCTATATCAGACTATGCCACCTGCCACTATTCAAGTGTTGTCCAAAACCTCAACATATACAACTATTGTAGCATCTAGTGCCTCAATTGACAGCCTTTCTACAGCACTAAATCCAACCCCTTCTAAAATTCCAAGTAAAAGACCAAATACAGTACCCAATGCAGAGAGTATTCCTCTACCTGCACCATCTCCCTTACCTCTTATTCTTGAAAATAACCACCCTATGATAACCAGATCCAAGGCTGGAATCTTCAAACCAAAAGCTTCCAAGTTAAGTTAGAACCAAGTTCTGCAAAATAAGCTTTAGCAATTCCTCATTGCAAACAAGCTATGGATGATGAGTACAGTGCCTTAATGAGAAAATAAAACATGGCAACTAGTCCCTCTGCCACCTGGTAGGATTGCAATTGGCAGCAAATGGGTTTGTAGAGTTAAATATAACTCAGATGGTTCACTGTAGAAATATAAAGCTAGATTGGTTGCTCAAAGCTTTCATCAAAGGCCTGGCTTTGATGACACAGAGACCTTTGGTTCAGTAGTAAAGCCTATTTCAATCAAGTTATTACTTTCTTTGGCTGTATCTAAATCCTGGTGCATAGGACAGCTTGATGTCAATAATATGCTTTCCTCAACGGGGACTTGAGTAGGGATGTCTTCATGAAACAACCTTAAGGCTATGAAGTAGGAGACGGCAGCCTAGTGTGTAAGCTGACCAAGGCCCTATATGGACTAAAATAGGCACCACGAGCCTAATATCAAAAGCTAGCATCAGCATTAATTCAGCTTGGATTTCAGCCAACAAAATCTAATATCTCTCTATTGACTAAGGTCAACTCTACTTTTACTACCTATGTCCTGATTTATGTCGATGACATCATCATCACAGGTAGTTCAAATACATATATATAAGATTTAATTGCTCAATTACACAGCAAGTTTGCTCTCAAAGATATGGGCAAGTTGCATTACTTTTTTGGTATTGAAGTCAAGCACATTTCCTCAGGGGGTCTAGTGTTGACTCAATCAAAATATGTTCATGATTTACTTGAAAAAGTCGGCATGAGTGGCTGCAAGCCATGTTCAACACCTTTGCCTTCCACTACAAAATTAACAGCCACAGGAAGTGTTAAATTTGAAGATCCAGGTCTTTATAGATGAATTGTTGGTAGCTAACAATATATCACAATCACAAGGCCTGAGCTAGCCTATTGTGTCAATCTAGTATATCAATTCATGCAAAAACAACTTGAGACTCACTGGAAAGTGGTGAAGAGAATTCTAATATACTTAAGTGGTTCAGCCATATTTGGCCTTCACATTCAAAAGAGTGTTGAGATGAAAATTACAGCCTATAATGACTCTAATTGGGGCAGTGATCCAGATGGCCGCAAGTCTACAAGTGGTTATTGTGTGTATGTTGGTCCAAATCTCATTTCTTGGGCCTCCCGCAAACAACATGCTGTGTCAAGATCAAGTACAGAGGCTGAGTATACAAGCCTAGCAGCATTAGTTGTAGATATTTTGTGGCTGCAAAATCTGACGCAGGAAATTTCACAACCATTACTCTCTGTTCCTCAAGTATATTGTGATAATTTGAGTGCTGTGCTCCTAGCTACTAACCTAGTATATTACACTCTAAGTCCATGCACTTTGAGTTAGATTTGCATTTTGTAAGAGACCATGTTGCTAAAGGCCAAGTTTGTATCAGTCACATTCCAGCTTCTGTCCAAGTAGCTTATGTGTTAACCAAACCTGTAGCTTCTTCATTATTTGTTGATTTTAGAAACAAGCTTAGGATTACTGATGTACAATCCATGAGCTTGAGGGAGGATGTTAGGAGTATAGCTAAGAGAGTTAGTTAAAGTAAGTTAAGAGTGAGCTGGCATAACAGAATCAATTAGATTTGTTGTGTGCTAGCACACATGCATACGTACTCTAGTAAATCTCATGATTCATCAATGATAATCAGTTCCACAATTCACTCACACTCTCTCATCTTCATCTTCCTTTTCTTCTCTCTTGTCTTTGGCTCCTACACCTACAGTTATATATATGAAAACTTTCCCTCACCCAAACATATCCTAAGATAAATAAAAAATAAATAAAAACTTTAAGCGTAGACTATATGAATGATTATCATTTGCTTTTAAATAATTAATCGTGGTCATTGAGTAGTTTGATATTTGTTAGTGGTCATGAATATTACTAGTATTTGTGTGAGAATCCCATCAACAAAATACTTATCATATGAATAGTTATCGCTCATATTTTAGCAGTAAACAAGAACTTTAGAATGGTAAATAGTATAATATTTACTTTCAACGGCCATTATTAATCATATCTAATTAGTAAATACTCAACACAAGTACCACTAATTTTCAATAAGCCAGCAATTGTCATTAAAATTTCATTAAGTCATTTTTTAGTCTCAAATAGAGTCAAAAAGTCATCATCTCTAAATAAAACTTAAATGGTCTTTCTTAGTAATTTTTATTTTGTTAAAATTTTAAATAAATATTACTCTTAATAGCCTTCCTTTTTAATATTTCATTATTATTTTATGTTATTTAAGGAGAATTTGTAGTTATAGACAATAATTTAATATAACATTTTCTAATTATTTCATCATGTGAAATTAAACACGATAGTATAACGGTAATTAAGGTGCTCAACCACTCTGAAAAAATGAGTCTTCTTTGAAGGATATTTATCAAGACAAAAATAAGTTCAAGGAAATGTAATGAAGCATGAGGAAGAAAGAGGAGGAACAGATCTACTAAGTTCATTTGCTTTCCTATTCATATGTAAACTCCGAATCACGAAAATTCTTTTTTTCATCATTTTCTTCCCATCATCTTTGTTACATATCATCCAAGCACAATGTTTATACTTGGAGAATTTTGCAATGTAAAACATTTAAACGGGTTAAGCATGCTTTGGCACAAAAAAAGGAAAAAAAAAAAGGGCTAAGCATGCTTGTTCGGGTTGTGTATATCCTAAAAGATTTCATTTGTTAAAGAATAATAACAAAAGTGTTTTTTTTCCATTTGTTTTTACAAACATGATTAGTGGATATGGTCCTGACGTCATATAAGTGGGGTGAAACACATCTATTAACTTACAAGTCTTATAATATTCCATATTAATATCCAATTAAGGTGTTGAAATAACACATCTCAAAGAAGAAACATGCAGCTAATGCAAACAGAAAGATGGTTAGTTTCCATGAATGTTTGTGTCGTGTGCATGCCTTCGTGGATGGTCAATAGAAGCACATTCTCTATCATATTTACATTATTATACAAAATTATCTCTAATAATACATGGCTGGCGCAAAATGCTTTGGGTATATCTGTGCAGTAAGGTCATCGTGAATGAGAGCTAGCTATTGGAATAAATTTACTTATTTGCTTGCTTCAGCCAGCGGAAACGAAATTCCTTTGATGTTTCCTTTGAAATTTCACTGTCGGAGTTAGTTACTCAGAGTAGGCCCCTGTATGTACAACAAAAACAAACAAACTTCTTTTAACAAAAATGTACCAAAAAACAACTTTAACATTAAATAAATCCTTTATGTGCAGAGCATTCATGCTGTAGATCGTCGCCTATGTTATGTAATATTTATACATCAATACCTTCTTTTGCTTCTGTTGGTGTTGATGGGCATATTGAGCTTCCTGAATGATGTTCAAACTGTGGATCGCTCATTACCTCCTGCAACAATATCATAATTAGGCCTGTAATGTGATTTCCACTTTTGGACGAAAGAAAGCAGCATACTTAATCAATGTCTATCATGACGCACATTTCAGAAATCCAAATTTTCAATAAATTAAGCAAGCAAGAAATTCTAGTAACACTTGGTGCATATATAACTCATGAACATTATGGCGTGGCTTTAAATTGCAGTTTGAAATATTATTGTTGTGATGATTTCAGCAGCCGCATTGCAACAGTAATTGCAGTTGCATCAACAGTACCTTTTCAGTAATGTTTTGTAATTACAACAATAGTAATGCAACTACAATCATAATTTAAAACTATGGACCAAGTCAGTCAACATGAAACAGGTGCATATGTGTCAGACTATTATTTTTATTTTATGAGTAATGTTATTTGAATATATTTTCTATACTCATTGTGAGTCTACAATGAATATAGAAAATGAATACAAATAACGTTACTTTGATTTTTAAATGAGTTTATGATAGGGTTAGTATATTGTATACACCTCCAATGCTGCTCACCTGTTGCACGGAAGCTTGACTCTGATGAGGAGATGTTGCATTACTATTAATACCACATATGAATGCCGAACCCATATTTTCTTCAGCAAATTCTTTCAATTTTTTGAGCTCTGGCAGCACTTGTTGGGGAAGGTCTGGCCTATCTTTTCGTCTGAGTTCTGCACATTTGAGTGCCAAATTCGCGAGGAACGAGGCTTCTTCGAGAGGCCACGCCGGCACAGAGGCATCAAGCATCTCAGCAAATGTTCCTTTCTCTAGAGACTGCTCAACTTGGTGGGCCAAGCCCATAGGAGGCCTACTGGTCAACAACTGAAGAAGAATGATCCCTAGAGAATAAACATCTGACTTAACCCCAAGCAATCCTGTTTGCTGATACTCTGGATCGATATAACAGAAAGTTCCAGCTGCTGATGTCATGCGGTATTGTGTTACATTTTCGGCCACAGCAGGGACAAGCCTGGCCAATCCAACATCGCTGATTTTACTTACGAAATTGTGGTCTAGTAGAATGTTGCCTGGTTTGAGGTCACGGTGCACTAAAGGCTCCGGC
>JAVHNL010000183.1:0-7500 GCA_031216105.1 Dalbergia cultrata | reverse complement strand
GCCTAGGTTTAGGTTTAGGTTTAGGTTTAGGTTTAGGTTTAGGCCTAGGTTTAGGTTTAGGTTTAGGTTTAGGTTTAGGTTTAGGTTTAGGTTTAGGTTTAGGTTTAGGTTTAGGTTTAGGTTTAGGTTTAGGTTTAGGTTTAGGTTTAGGTTTAGGTTTAGGTTTAGGTTTAGGTTTAGGTTTAGGTTTAGGTTTAGGTTTAGGTTTAGGTTTAGGTTTAGGTTTAGGTTTAGGTTTAGGTTTAGGTTTAGGTTTAGGGTTTAGGTTTAGGTTTAGGTTTAGGTTTAGGTTTAGGTTTAGGTTTAGTTTAGGTTTAGGTTTAGGTTTAGGTTTAGGTTTAGGTTTAGGTTTAGGGTTTAGGTTTAGGTTTAGGTTTAGGTTTAGGTTTAGGTTTAGGTTTAGGTTTAGGTTTAGGTTTAGGTTTAGGTTTAGGTTTAGGTTTAGGTTTAGGTTTAGGTTTAGGTTTAGGTTTAGGTTTAGGTTTAGGTTTAGGTTTAGGTTTAGGTTTAGGTTTAGGTTTAGGTTTAGGTTTAGGTTTAGGCTTAGGCCTAGGCCTAGGTTTAGGTTTAGGTTTAGGGTTTAGGTTTAGGTTTAGGTTTAGGTTTAGGTTTAGGTTTAGGTTTAGGTTTAGGCCTAGGTTTAGGTTTAGGCCTAGGTTTAGGTTTAGGCCTAGGTTTAGGCTCTAGGCCTAGGCCTAGGCCTAGGCCCAGGCTTAGGCCCAGGCCCAGGCCCAGGCCCAGGCCCAGGCCCAGGCCTAGGCCCAGGCCCAGGCCCAGGCCCAGGCCCAGGCCTAGGCCTAGGCCCAGGCCTAGGCCTAGGCCCAGGCCTAGGCCTAGGCCCAGGCCCAGGTTTAGGCCTAGGCCCAGGTTTAGGCCCAGGCCTAGGTTTAGGCCCAGGCCTAGGCCTAGGTTTAGGTTTAGGCCTAGGCCTAGGTTTAGGCCTAGGTTTAGGTTTAGGTTTAGGTTTAGGGTTTAGGCCTAGGCCTAGGCTTTAGGTTTAGGCCTAGGCCTAGGTTTAGGTTTAGGCCTAGGTTTAGGTTTAGGCCTAGGCCTAGGTTTAGGCCTAGGTTTAGGCCTAGGCCTAGGTTTAGGCCTAGGCCTAGGTTTAGGCCTAGGTTTAGGTTTAGGTTTAGGTTTAGGTTTAGGTTTAGGCTTAGGCCTAGGTTTAGGTTTAGGTTTAGGTTTAGGTTTAGGTTTAGGTTTAGGGTTTAGGTTTAGGTTTAGGTTTAGGTTTAGGTTTAGGTTTAGGTTTAGGTTTAGGTTTAGGTTTAGGTTTAGGTTTAGGCCTAGGTTTAGGTTTAGGTTTAGGTTTAGGTTTAGGTTTAGGTTTAGGTTTAGGTTTAGGTTTAGGTTTAGGTTTAGGTTTAGGTTTAGGTTTAGGTTTAGGTTTAGGTTTAGGTTTAGGTTTAGGTTTAGGTTTAGGTTTAGGTTTAGGTTTAGGTTTAGGTTTAGGTTTAGGTTTAGGCTCTAGGTTTAGGTTTAGGTTTAGGTTTAGGCCTAGGTTTAGGTTTAGGCTCTAGGCTTTAGGTTTAGGTTTAGGTTTAGGCCTAGGTTTAGGTTTAGGCCTAGGTTTAGGTTTAGGCCTAGGCCTAGGCCTAGGTTTAGGTTTAGGTTTAGGCCTAGGTTTAGGCCTAGGTTTAGGTTTAGGTTTAGGTTTAGGCCTAGGCCTAGGCCTAGGTTTAGGTTTAGGTTTAGGTTTAGGTTTAGGTTTAGGTTTAGGTTTAGGTTTAGGGTTTAGGTTTAGGTTTAGGTTTAGGTTTAGGTTTAGGTTTAGGTTTAGGTTTAGGTTTAGGTTTAGGTTTAGGTTTAGGTTCTAGGTTTAGGTTTAGGTTTAGGTTTAGGCCTAGGTTTAGGTTTAGGTTTAGGTTTAGGTTTAGGTTTAGGTTTAGGTTTAGGTTTAGGTTTAGGTTTAGGTTTAGGGTTTAGGTTTAGGTTTAGGTTTAGGTTTAGGTTTAGGTTTAGGTTTAGGTTTAGGTTTAGGTTTAGGTTTAGGTTTAGGTTTAGGTTTAGGTTTAGGTTTAGGTTTAGGTTTAGGTTTAGGTTTAGGGTTTAGGTTTAGGTTTAGGTTTAGGTTTAGGTTTAGGTTAGGTTTAGGTTTAGGTTTAGGTTTAGGTTTAGGTTTAGGTTTAGGTTTAGGTTTAGGTTTAGGTTTAGGTTTAGGTTTAGGTTTAGGTTTAGGTTTAGGCCTAGGTTTAGGTTTAGGTTTAGGTTTAGGTTTAGGTTTAGGTTTAGGTTTAGGTTTAGGGTTTAGGTTTAGGTTTAGGTTTAGGTTTAGGCCTAGGTTTAGGTTTAGGTTTAGGTTTAGGTTTAGGTTTAGGTTTAGGTTTAGGCCTAGGGTTTAGGTTTAGGCCTAGGCCTAGGCTCTAGGCTCTAGGCCTAGGCCTAGGCCTAGGTTTAGGTTTAGGTTTAGGCTTAGGTAGGTTTAGGCTTAGGCCTAGGTTTAGGGTTTAGGCCTAGGCCTAGGTTTAGGTTTAGGCCTAGGCCTAGGCCTAGGCCTAGGTTTAGGTTTAGGTTTAGGTTTAGGTTTAGGTTTAGGTTTAGGTTTAGGTTTAGGTTTAGGTTTAGGTTTAGGTTTAGGTTTAGGTTTAGGTTTAGGTTTAGGTTTAGGTTTAGGTTTAGGTTTAGGTTTAGGTTTAGGTTTAGGTTTAGGTTTAGGTTTAGGTTTAGGTTTAGGTTTAGGTTTAGGTTTAGGTTTAGGTTTAGGTTTAGGTTTAGGTTTAGGTTTAGGTTTAGGTTTAGGTTTAGGTTTAGGTTTAGGTTTAGGTTTAGGTTTAGGTTTAGGTTTAGGTTTAGGTTTAGGTTTAGGTTTAGGTTTAGGTTTAGGTTTAGGTTTAGGTTTAGGTTTAGGTTTAGGTTTAGGTTTAGGTTTAGGTTTAGGTTTAGGTTTAGGTTTAGGTTTAGGTTTAGGTTTAGGTTTAGGTTTAGGTTTAGGTTTAGGTTTAGGTTTAGGTTTAGGTTTAGGTTTAGGTTTAGGTTTAGGTTTAGGTTTAGGTTTAGGTTTAGGTTTAGGGTTTAGGTTTAGGTTTAGGTTTAGGTTTAGGTTTAGGGTTTAGGTTTAGGTTTAGGTTTAGGTTTAGGTTTAGGTTTAGGTTTAGGTTTAGGTTTAGGTTTAGGTTTAGGTTTAGGTTTAGGTTTAGGTTTAGGCCTAGGCCTAGGTTTAGGCCTAGGTTTAGGTTTAGGTTTAGGCCTAGGTTTAGGCTTAGGTTTAGGTTTAGGTTTAGGTTTAGGCCCAGGCCCAGGCCCAGGCCCAGGCCCAGGCCCAGGCCCAGGCCCAGGCCCAGGTAGGCCCAGGCCCAGGCCTAGGTTTAGGCCCAGTTTAGGCCTTTAGGCTCAGGCCTAGGCCTAGGCCTAGGTTTAGGCCTAGGCCTAGGCCTAGGCCTAGGCCTAGGCTTAGGCCTAGGTTTAGGCCTAGGCCTAGGCTAGGCTTAGGTTTAGGCCTAGGTTTAGGCCTAGGCCTAGGTTTAGGCTTAGGTTTAGGTTTAGGTTTAGGTTTAGGCCTAGGTTTAGGCCTAGGCCTAGGTTTAGGTTTAGGTTTAGGTTTAGGTTTAGGTTTAGGTTTAGGTTTAGGTTTAGGCCTAGGTTTAGGTTTAGGTTTAGGTTTAGGTTTAGGTTTAGGTTTAGGTTTAGGTTTAGGTTTAGGTTTAGGTTTAGGTTTAGGTTTAGGTTTAGGTTTAGGTTTAGGTTTAGGTTTAGGGTTTAGGTTTAGGTTTAGGTTTAGGTTTAGGTTTAGGTTTAGGTTTAGGTTTAGGTTTAGGTTTAGGTTTAGGTTTAGGTTTAGGTTTAGGTTTAGGTTTAGGTTTAGGTTTAGGTTTAGGCCTAGGTTTAGGTTTAGGGTTTAGGTTTAGGTTTAGGTTTAGGTTTAGGTTTAGGTTTAGGTTTAGGTTTAGGTTTAGGTTTAGGTTTAGGTTTAGGCTTTAGGTTTAGGTTTAGGTTTAGGCCTAGGTTTAGGTTTAGGTTTAGGTTTAGGTTTAGGTTTAGGTTTAGGTTTAGGTTTAGGGTTTAGGCCTAGGTTTAGGCCTAGGCCTAGGTTTAGGTTTAGGCCTAGGCCTAGGCCTAGGGTTTAGGCTTTAGGTTTAGGTTTAGGCTCAGGTTTAGGTTTAGGCCTAGGCCTAGGTCAGGCCTAGGCCTTTAGGCTCAGGCTTTAGGCTTAGGTTTAGGCTCAGGGTTTAGGCCTAGGGTTTAGGCCTAGGCCTAGGCCTAGGTTTAGGCCTAGGCCTAGGCCTAGGCCTAGGTTTAGGTTTAGGCCTAGGCCTAGGGTTTAGGTTTAGGCCTAGGCCTAGGGCCTAGGCTTAGGCCTAGGTTTAGGTTTAGGTTTAGGCCTAGGTTTAGGTTTAGGTTTAGGTTTAGGTTTAGGTTTAGGTTTAGGTTTAGGTTTAGGCCTAGGTTTAGGTTTAGGTTTAGGCTTAGGTTTAGGCCTAGGTTTAGGCTTTAGGTTTAGGTTTAGGTTTAGGTTTAGGTTTAGGTTTAGGTTTAGGCCTAGGTTTAGGTTTAGGTTTAGGTTTAGGTTTAGGTTTAGGGTTTAGGTTTAGGTTTAGGTTTAGGTTTAGGTTTAGGTTTAGGGTTTAGGTTTAGGGTTTAGGTTTAGGTTTAGGTTTAGGTTTAGGTTTAGGTTTAGGTTTAGGTTTAGGTTTAGGTTTAGGGTTTAGGTTTAGGGTTTAGGTTTAGGTTTAGGTTTAGGTTTAGGTTTAGGTTTAGGTTTAGGTTTAGGTTTAGGTTTAGGTTTAGGTTTAGGGTTTAGGTTTAGGTTTAGGTTTAGGTTTAGGTTTAGGTTTAGGTTTAGGTTTAGGTTTAGGTTTAGGTTTAGGTTTAGGTTTAGGTTTAGGTTTAGGTTTAGGTTTAGGTTTAGGTTTAGGGTTTAGGTTTAGGTTTAGGTTTAGGTTTAGGTTTAGGCCTAGGTTTAGGTTTAGGTTTAGGTTTAGGCCTAGGTTTAGGTTTAGGTTTAGGTTTAGGTTTAGGTTTAGGCTTAGGTTTAGGTTCTAGGTTTAGGTTTAGGCCTAGGCTAGGCCTAGGTTTAGGTTTAGGTTTAGGCTTAGGTTTAGGCCTAGGTTTAGGTTTAGGTTTAGGTTTAGGCCTAGGTTTAGGTTTAGGTTTAGGTTTAGGCCTAGGTTTAGGCTCTAGGCCTAGGTTTAGGCCTAGGTTTAGGTTTAGGTTTAGGTTTAGGCCTAGGCCTAGGTTTAGGCCTAGGCCTAGGTTTAGGCTTAGGTTTAGGTTTAGGCCTAGGTTTAGGCCTAGGTTTAGGCTTTAGGTTTAGGTTTAGGCCTAGGTTTAGGTTTAGGTTTAGGTTTAGGTTTAGGTTTAGGTTTAGGTTTAGGGTTTAGGTTTAGGTTTAGGTTTAGGTTTAGGTTTAGGTTTAGGTTTAGGTTTAGGTTTAGGTTTAGGTTTAGGTTTAGGTTTAGGTTTAGGTTTAGGTTTAGGTTTAGGTTTAGGTTTAGGTTTAGGTTTAGGTTTAGGTTTAGGTTTAGGGTTTAGGTTTAGGTTAAATGTAGGGTTTAGGTTTAGGTTTAGGTTTAGGTTTAGGTTTAGGGTTTAGGTTTAGGTTTAGGTTTAGGTTTAGGTTTAGGTTTAGGTTTAGGTTTAGGTTTAGGTTTAGGTTTAGGGTTTAGGTTTAGGTTTAGGTTTAGGTTTAGGTTTAGGGTTTAGGTTTAGGCCTAGGTTTAGGTTTAGGTTTAGGTTTAGGTTTAGGTTTAGGTTTAGGTTTAGGCTTAGGTTTAGGTTTAGGCCTAGGCTCTAGGTTTAGGTTTAGGTTTAGGTTTAGGTTTAGGTTTAGGGTTTAGGTTTAGGTTTAGGTTTAGGTTTAGGTTTAGGTTTAGGTTTAGGCTTAGGTTTAGGTTTAGGTTTAGGCCTAGGTTTAGGTTTAGGTTTAGGCTTAGGTTTAGGTTTAGGTTTAGGTTTAGGCTCTAGGTTTAGGTTTAGGTTTAGGTTTAGGCTTAGGTTTAGGTTTAGGCTTAGGCTCTAGGTTTAGGTTTAGGCTCTAGGTTTAGGGTTTAGGTTTAGGTTTAGGTTTAGGCCTAGGTTTAGGCTCTAGGTTTAGGCTTAGGTTTAGGGTTTAGGCCTAGGTTTAGGTTTAGGTTTAGGTTTAGGCCTAGGTTTAGGCCTAGGTTTAGGTTTAGGTTTAGGTTTAGGTTCTAGGTTTAGGTTTAGGTTTAGGTTTAGGTTTAGGTTTAGGGTTTAGGTTTAGGTTTAGGTTTAGGTTTAGGTTTAGGTTTAGGTTTAGGCTTAGGTTTAGGTTTAGGTTTAGGTTTAGGTTTAGGTTTAGGTTTAGGTTTAGGTTTAGGTTTAGGTTTAGGTTTAGGGTTTAGGTTTAGGTTTAGGTTTAGGTTTAGGTTTAGGTTTAGGTTTAGGTTTAGGTTTAGGTTTAGGTTTAGGTTTAGGTTTAGGTTTAGGTTTAGGTTTAGGTTTAGGTTTAGGTTTAGGTTTAGGTTTAGGTTTAGGTTTAGGTTTAGGTTTAGGTTTAGGGTTTAGGTTTAGGTTTAGGTTTAGGTTTAGGTTTAGGTTTAGGTTTAGGTTTAGGTTTAGGTTTAGGTTTAGGTTTAGGTTTAGGTTTAGGTTTAGGGTTTAGGTTTAGGCTAGTGTTTAGGTTTAGGTTTAGGTTTAGGT
Source organism: Dalbergia cultrata (assembly GCA_031216105.1). Taxonomy (NCBI): domain Eukaryota; kingdom Viridiplantae; phylum Streptophyta; class Magnoliopsida; order Fabales; family Fabaceae; genus Dalbergia; species Dalbergia cultrata. The sequence continues at coordinate 903 of JAVHNL010000183.1, read as the reverse complement.
TTAGGTTTAGGTTTAGGTTTAGGTTTAGTGTTTAGGTTTAGGTTTAGGTTTAGGTTTAGGCTTAGGTTTAGGTTTAGGTTTAGGTTTAGGTTTAGGTTTAGGTTTAGGGTTTAGGTTTAGGGTTTAGGTTTAGGCTTTAGGTTTAGGGTTTAGGTTTAGGTTTAGGGTTTTAGGGTTTAGGTTTAGGGTTTAGGTTTAGGTTTAGGTTTAGGGTTTAGGTTTAGGTTTAGGTTTAGGTTTAGGTTTAGGGTTTAGGTTTAGGTTTAGGTTTAGGTTTAGGGTTTAGGTTTAGGTTTAGGTTTAGGCTTTAGGTTTAGGTTTAGGTTTAGGGTTTAGGTTTAGGTTTAGGTTTAGGTTTAGGTTTAGGTTTAGGGTTTAGGTTTAGGTTTAGGTTTAGGTTTAGGTTCTAGGTTTAGGTTCTAGGTTTAGGTTTAGGTTTAGGTTTAGGGTTTAGGTTTAGGTTTAGGTTTAGGTTTAGGTTTAGTGTTTAGGTTTAGGTTTAGGTTTAGGTTTAGGTTTAGGTTTAGGTTTAGGTTTAGGTTTAGGTTTAGGTTTAGGGTTTAGGTTTAGGTTTAGGGTTCTAGGTTTAGGTTTAGGTTTCTAGGTTTAGGTTTAGGTTTAGGTTTAGGTTTAGGTTTATAGGGGTTTAGGTTTAGGTTTAGGTTTAGGTTTAGGGTTTAGGTTTAGGGTTTAGGTTTAGGGCTAGGTTTAGGTTAGGGTTTAGGTTTATAGGGTTTTAGGTTTAGGTTTAGGTTTAGGTTTAGGTTTAGGGTTTAGGTTTAGGTTTAGGTTTAGGTTTAGGGTTTAGGTTTAGGTTTAGGGTTTAGGTTTAGAGGTTTGTGTGGTTTAGGTTTAGGTTTAGGTTCAGGTTTAGGTTTAGGTTTAGGCTTTAGGTTTAGGGTT
>JAVHNL010000182.1:0-133000 GCA_031216105.1 Dalbergia cultrata | reverse complement strand
TATTCAAATAATAGAGATATTCAACACTTCATTAAAATAAAGCACTTATCACACAACAGAATACACACATACATGACAGGAAAAAAAAAAATTGGAAATCAGCCGAAAAGCTAGTCTTCTAGGCTCTTGGTCGCTCTGCTTCAGTTTCGGTGCAAGTGGCTGGCTTCATTTATTGATTACATTAGCATTCCATGTAGAAAAAAGACTGAAACAACGCACGAGAATCACTTCCTGGGATAATAATAGCCGAGGACTGTATAAATAGTCTGAAGAAGAGAGAGAATAGTTATCACCCCAGCAGCAAAGTTGTAACCTCGCCTCGAGAAGTTAAGAAGGTCACGAATAGCTTCTCGTGGAAACCCCGTCAAATAATGCCAGAATCCTAACGGGATTTCTGTGCGGCGACGTATTGGATGACTATAATGTTTGTTCAAGACATCAAAATCAAAAAAGTGGTAACGGGAATCAATTTTGTCCTGATTAATTCCACGTATGATTGAACGGAAAAATGTTACCAGGTCTTTATTGCTCATTCGCATATCATCATCCACGTCAATGATTCCCTTGTTCTGAAGCAGTTGAGCATCACTTTCACAACAGATCAAAGCATTGAAAAACAAAGCGGCCGAAGTGCATTTGCATTTGAAATTTTGACTTGTTCCACTTGTTTCTATTTTATGATGTTCCCAAGCAATCAAATTCAGCCACAATGCCTTCGTTGCTTGATCGATGTGCAATCGTGCAATATCCAGTGTTCCACTACTGGGGTTGAATCTTATCCTAAAATCGAAAGGCCCCTCCATTTCGTCGAAACCTGCAAGATTGATCCCAGCAGCTCGAAGCATGGTTGCACATCGATGTAGTTGTACGGGCTTTTTATCTTCTTTGATTTTCAGACTAACTTGATCGCTTTCCTGACCATCCTTTAGGTCCATAGAGATGTACGAGTGGACAAGTTCAACGAAGTTAGAGGCATCTTTGGTGTCGGCAGAGAGAAGGCTCCTATCCGGAACATCGTAGCCAAAGAGATTTAGCGCCAGAGTTTCTATAGAGTCATCTGTCTCACCGAAAAGTTGGCAATACAACTTTCGAAGAATGGGAAATGGTATATCGTTATCCAACACCAACAAATCATTCAACGCCATGTTACACTCTTCCCATGACAAGGAAGAATTGAAATACAAATCGTATGGTTCACCATTGAGAAGCTCAAGCACGTAACAAGCGTCATATAACACTATATTGGCCATGTCCCTCGATTTCATCAGTTTGGGATCATTCACATAGCTTTCGAGAACTTCTTTTTCTTGCTCCAAAATAAGTTCCCCACACTTGGCAAGGTTACTCTCTGCATTCTCTTGTCTATCAAGAAGAGATGAAATGCACTCCCATTTGGTCTTTTCCATTTTCTGTATGTCCCTTGTACTCCCCCTGAATCGGGGACCAATGGAGACGAGCTTTGGCTTGTAAGAATCCTCATTCTCTTTTCGAAGCTTTTCTGGCACAGCGGACTTGTTAGATATATTAGACTTCTCTCCAGAATGATGCTGCATTGCTCTCATAGACTCCATCCAGTCTTTGCCCTCTTTCTAGACACGAAAAAGAAACAAGATGCAAATTAGAAAGACGAGATAAAGAAACTAAGACGTGTGAAAATATTAGAAGATGCAGAACATATGAGCGCTCCAAAAACACATAAGTGCTTCCATTCATTACGTGTGTCTTAAAATAATGGGTTATACATGTATTGGTTGCTAAGAAAAATTCTTGGTTATATTAGACACATTTAAGCCATAAGATTAAGGGCTCCTTTTCAATTAAAAATAAGATATTTTAATGCTCTTTAATTTCTGTGTAAGATTTTTTAATAAAAGCAAAATCACTTAAAAATAAATAAAAATAAAAATTCATGAAGCTTCTAATTTTCATCTTCTAATTATTAAATAAAAAATTTGTTTGAAAATAAAAAAAATATATTTTTGTATTAAATTCAAACATAAATTAATTTTACATTTAAATATAAAATATTTTTTATTGTGACATCGATGAGGGGATAGTTAGCCATGACATGTTAGCATATGCACACTAGCAGGTGTTGCGGGAGTATTGGGCCACCGACGCATTCAAGCAGAACTCGGTAGAGCAAAATGGGCCTTCACCAAGTGTATGTTACTTCACATTGATGGCTCCACCATCCTCACTAGGGAATGAATGGTGACGCTATTATTAATATTTAGTTTTTTCTTCTTCGTAGATATTGTATTTATGTAATGTAATGTGAATCTATTTTTAAATACTAAAAAGCTATTCCAGTATCTAAAAGTGGGTGTCTAATTGAGACATCAACTCAATTTTCATTAGATATGATAATAACTCTAATTTTCTTCACTTACCCATCACATCTAATAATAAGTAAATGAATGTCCTACTTGGACACTCAATTAGGACACCCATTTTTAAGTGTATGAGAGCACTGCCCTTTTAAATACAGGTGACTTACTTGAAATAGGAGTCGACTTATGGTGAGCTCTTCAATGAGACCTACACATGTGCAGGGGACAAGACTAGATAGGTCAACAGTCACATGCAAGCCACATATATAAGTCACAAACATAGTTTTAAAAACGGCTCGGACAGGTCGGTTCAACTGGAAACTGGTGAATCGGTCATGAAACTGGTCCGAGTCACTGTTTCAATCGGTTTCACATCAAAATCGATGCGACCCGATTTAACTCGGCCGGTTTTGGATCAAAATCGGTGACTAGTCCAGTTAAACCAAACTGGGTCGACTCGATTTTTTTTTTTGTTGCTTTTTTGCTTTTTTTTTTCGGACTAAATGATATATTTTTCTAAACCTTAAAAAATAATATTCTAATTTGAATTTTAAAAAAAATGTAATAAACTTATTTATATTGTCATGACTTTTGAGTTTGAAATGCAAAACTTTGTGAGTTTACTTGTACAATTATATTTTGAACTTGTTAATTGTGATTTGTGATTGTGAAATGAAAACAATATTTAGGAATTTAATTATGTTTTTAAATTTGGAGCCCTTAAAAAGTGTCAAATTGTTAATTAGTTGTTATTTTATTATATTTTATTTAAATTTTTATATAGTTTTATATTTTTTTTTTTATATAAATCCGGTTCAATCGGTTCGACCAGTGACCCACCGGTTGAACCAGTGACCCAGTACCTTAACCGAGTCGATCACCGGTCCGAGTTTTAAAACTATGGTCACAATTCCAAACTCATATTTATTTGTTCTTATTTATTACTTCTATGCATATCTACTTCTTATCAATTTTTTTTTAATCTTTATTGCAAAATGAACATAGACAATGGTAAGAAGAGGCATTTACCCAACGACAGGAAGGACACGAAGCTTGGCCTGATGCTTTCATATTAATGATGTGGAGATATGGTCATAGACCGTTGACGGCCTTTTCAAAGATTGAATATACCACATAGAACATTACTATACTGATAGTGTGTCCCTCTTAACTGCTCTATGACCTGGTCAGCCAAATGATCTGACCCGCAGGTGAGTTCATACCTGAAACCAGTAGCTACAGGTGCAAACAAAGATGATCCAATAGCAAGAGAAAGCCACTTGGCAAGAGGAGATAAAGTAGCTCAAGATCTTCATGGAGAAGAAGAAGAAAAAAGCAAAGGAGAAGAAAAAGAAGATGAAGAGAATAAAGAAGATTAAAATCTTGAACCACTTTCGCCAAGGTCCCTGGTGGATGTTCTGTACCTAACTAGCTTACACCCATCCCTGAGGGCTCCTCCTCCCTCGAACTAAGGATATGGTCTCTTTGTATCGTTTGTGTTTATTTTGGATTATTTAGTTTTTGAATTTATACAGTTTTTTGTTTAGTTTTCTTTATTACTTTTTACTTAGTTGTATAGATTTTGTCTACTTTATATTTTATGGAAATAATTTTGTATTTTTAGTAATAATTGATTTAAATATTTCAGTACTGATTAATAAAAGTATAATTAAAAAAAAATATAACTACAAATGAAATGAAATAGAATTCAAATTTGAAAAAAAAAAAAAGAAAGAAAAAATGATTTATTTTACCAATGGGTTTGTCTATCAGTAGTAATACAACAACTAATTAATTTCACGCAAATTTTCTGTCAAGAAATATATATCAACAATATCGAACAAGTTGTTGGCAATATTATAAAATTGACAGACCAATTGATGACTTTTTCCATGATATTATTGATTATTTTTTTCAAAAATAATCTATTCGAAACATCATCCAAACTTTTTTGACAGTTGTTTCTGTTGTCGATAAATATCACCAACAAGCAAAAGATCGACTTTTGTTGATAATGTTGTCGACAAAATTATTATCAACACTAGAAAACTCATTATTCCGACAAATGTCATCAGCAAGGCGATTATTTCTTGTATTGTGATTTCTAACATTTTAGTAAAGAAATATTTAGCAGAATCAAAACATGACATTTTCATGTTCACAAAATCTCTTCTAACAGTTTGAAGTTTAAAGAGTTTCACCTTTTCTGTGTCTTGATTATTTTGCTGCAAGATAGTCCAAGCTTCCTTGGCTGTAGTGGCATCCTTGATAAGAGGAAGAATTTTACGTGAGACTCTAGATTTGAGAATATAGAGAGCCTCTTCATTTTTCTTGGAGATTTTTTGTTGCTCCTCAGTCAGTTGTTCATTTGCTACAGGAGTCTCAAAACCCTTCTCCACAAGGACCCATAAATCAATAGCCTTTAGGAGATGTTGCATTATGGTTTCCCAACAATCATAGTCGTCTCCAGAAAAAATTGGTGCAGTGGATAAACAGAGATGTGTAGAAGCCATCTTCAAGAATCAAGAGATGAAACTTAATCCTCAAAGAAACTGCACAGCGCGCAAAATCCTTATAGCCTGCATGCCAAATGTTGATCTCATCATATTAAACACTCATTTTTTTAATGATATAAGTGGCTGAAAATATGATAAATCAAGGTAGTATTAATTTTTTTTTATTTATATTATTTATATAAATATATTAGTTAAATATTCAATATATTTATCAAGATGGATAATAATGACTAAATGAATAATTTTATCAATTCATATAATTTTTCATATTTATTAAAATCTTTTGTTCTTTTAATATATGTATTATTTAAAATTTAATAATTATTATAAAACAAAGACAGTACATAGATTTGTTTATTTAAAAATGTCGGTCACATCAATTACGAATACAGGGAAGCCAGCTGTTCTGAATATGTGACCATCCTGCCTCTCAGCAGCTAACCCAGATGGGGAAATGGGTAGTGCACAGACACCATCGAACGAATTGGGTTGAACGCACCTCACAGATCCGATGAAAATAGTGAAATAAAAGTCCACAGATGCCTTGATCTTTTGCGGGTACATATCAGTCCTCTTAATTATCTGACCGTCACAAAGAGTAAATACACCCAAAACCTAGATTAAAAAAACATATAGGACCGATTCCTTTATTTTTTCACCAACTTTTCTCTCCAACCCGTCTTTCCTCGCTTATGTGCATTCAAAGCATATTTCTCTTTCGTTCATGTTTTATAATTAATGATTTCTCATCAAGTTTTACAATAAGTATTCATGTTTTTTAAAATTTTGTTAAAAAAAAAGTAGATATTATTTTTGTCCTCATACTCTAAAGTTGACACCAATGTTGATTTCAAAAACTTTTTATATGAATTTAGTCCTAACAATTTCAAATTTGATATCAATTAAATTATTACATCAAATTATCAATAACTTTTATTATATAATTTATTTTCAAGTCAAAGAAGTGGAAATTGCGTTGTCCTCTAATTAGTCGAGGAAGATACATAAGCAACATAACTCAATCAATTACAATTATTCATAACGAAAGTATTGATAATTTGGGGAAATAATATAATTTATGTCAAATTGTAAAGTGTTAGAACTAAATTCATTGATGTCTAAAAAAAACTTAGCATATTTACTCTTGAAAAAATGATAGGAATCAGAAATTCCAATTGTGCTTCATAGTACGCTTGTTTCAGCCTTTAAAGAAAATGATCTTAAAACTCAAATATGAGCGTTCTGCCGAGATCTTCTGGGTGAAAAATCATTTTTAGTATGTAAATAATTTTTAAAAAATAATTAGAACCATAAAAAAATTAGTTTTTAACTTTTGTAGAAGCTAAAAGGAATAGCTTTTGAAAGAATAATTTTTTAATTTTTTGGTCACATATAAAATTTAAGTTTTATAAGGATTTTTTAAAATCTAAAACAAACACATCCGATTAAAAAATTTAAAAATAGATTTTTTTTCATAAACTACTCCTTTTATATTCTTTTCAAAAAAGTTAAAAATAGAATTTTTAAAATTATAATTATTTTTAAAAAATTATTTAAGCATATAAAAATTAATAAATTTATTTTTTAACGAAGAAAATGATTTTAACCCCAATAAATTTCATTCAAACACACCTACGACAGGTTGCCGTTTCATCAAATTGGATTCTTTTACATTTTGGCCGTAGCAACTAGGAATCAAATTAAATAGGCGTCACCTACTTTACATTTGTTTAAGAGAAGTCATGATTGCAGTGTAATTATATTAAGCCTTTCTATTTATCCCAAAAAAAATTATTAAGCCTTTCTAACCACTACTATAATCTGATCACAAGCCACAAATGTAAGATTATCTCACATTATTACGGTGTGATCCATATAATTAACAGACTAATTCTAATAAAAAGGAATTAATACGATGTCATTAATGCCTTAGTTTATTAGTTATACGAACCACACCATCAAATAATCTTACAACAAAGGCCACAACTCACAACAGAAGACCCAGAAGACCAGGACCCAACAGCAAGCAAGCAAAGTGAAAAAGAGAGATGATATTTCAACCTTCTAAAGGGAATATCCCATTGAGACATCTATGATTTTGGATCTGATGGTGATCTATACTCATCTCACCTTTTCACCACTTTCAATGGCGAAACAATGGATCTCCCACTGAAACATCGACTGGAAGTTCAAAAAGCAATACTCCGCGAAAAAAATAAAAAACATACCTTTCAGCAGCGGATGATGGTGACCAGCAAGGTTCGGTTCAGCACCAAAGGCAGCCTTCCCTTCCCAGCTCCCCTCTCTTTCTTTCCTAGTTTCCCTTCGTTGCCGCTGTGTTTGGTTCTTTTCCTTTTTCCCGGTAAATGAACAGCAAAGAGAGAAAGAAAAGCCGAACAGACGGTTAAAAAGCACTCAGACTATTAGCACCCAATGTTGCCAACCAGTCCACACACACGCACACTTGTTCGCTTATCTTAGCATTGGGTTAGCGTACGTACAGCATCACTCGCATTGGGTTTGGACGCTCTCCTCAGATCCGCTGAAAATAGTGAATAAGATATTTTAAAATAAATATGAATGGCTTTAACAGTGTATATATAAAGTGAGTTAGATTTATAATTAAATTGCATAATAAATCTACAATACTAATATTTCACACTTATTTTAGAAAAAATTTTATAAATGTCGCTCATGGAGTAACTTATGACCCATAATTTTTATAACCTTAATTATTAATTATTTTGTTATAAAAATTATCTTCATATATATCTATTTCATTAATACAACATAAATATTCCATATTAAATATTGGATTTCAAACCATTATAATGTTTAATTTAAAATGATATAACTGATATATCAATCTAAATTATTTAACATTAAAAATGGATTCACGTGATACATATCTTTTTTTTATTTTCTTTGTAATATTTTTTTAGTTTTTAATTAAAAACATGTTTTTCCATGTTAATTACAAAATTTGAAATTTTGAATTCACCTTGTTGTTTTGAATTTTAGATTCAATATATTATTTAATTTCTATTCTAAAACAAATTAGAATCTAATCAAATTAGTGCAAAAGTAAAAATGGAAACAAAAATTATTACTACCAAGAAAGGTTCGTTATAATCAAAGTATAAACCCTTTAAATTACTCTTAGAATTTGTAATATATTCATTACTACAAAAGATTGTCACTTATACTAATCGAAATAAAAACCCTTAACTTCTCTTAAAATATGCAATATCAGTTTGTTAATGAAATCTTTATTATCTAAAGTTTTAGTGTGAAATGTTAACATCTTATTTCATTTATTCTCTGTATTCCACAACTTTCTTTCCTCTACCATTCTTCCTCTCATATGTTCATATTTTTTTCATTTCTCTTTGTTCATTATCTATTAGTTCTTTCAAAATACATTAATTTACTTCATCTTTTAATTTTCTTCTTCATGGTTTATATTAAGGAATAAGAATTTGTAGGTTAGAAAATTCAAATGTCCCACCATTCTTCTTTTAAACTCTTTTCTTCTTTGTGAGATTTCCATTTTTTTTTGTACAACAATTTTTATGTTTGTTTAGTATTTTTTATTTGTATATATATATATATATTATACATTTAAATATTTTTTCGATGAAATAAAGATTTGACTAAGATTTTATATATTTTATCCTTTTCATTTTCATTGTTTATATCCAATTTATTTCTACCTTTCTTCTTTGTGATTTTTTTTTTGTTTTGTATAGAGATTTTTCAATTTTTATTTAGTCTTTTACTTTGTGTATAATATCTTAATAGTTTGTTTCTATGTTTTGTGCAAGATACAATCACTAGGTCATAGGTTCAACTGCATATTATTCAATCTTTTGTGGCAAAAGTAATTTTATTTTTCATAAATAATTCAATAAATATTTTATTGAATTTGAGATAATTGTACTGTTGTATAAACGGGTATTAATGCTTTCATAATTTTTTTATTTTTAGAATTTGAAGCCACAATTAAGGTATAATCATTATTAATATATTATTTTATTTAGAAAATATAATCATTGATAGATTGTTAATTTTATTTTGCAAATTCCCACCAAACTATTTAGGACAAATTTTATTTTCTAATTGATAAAAGCTAATATTGGTACACACCAAAAAAAATAGAACCATAGCAAATATTAATAATAAAAATATTATTACCTTTTTTTTATAAGCCTAATGTTATAACCTTTAATTGATACTGATATCCATATCGATCAATAACATATACGCACTAATAGTATTATTATCCTTTGCATTACCATTTTTAATTTTTTTTTTAAATTTTTTTAATAAATCCATAAATACACTTGGGGATTCAAATCTCCGCAAGAAATGAGGAATGAAGACCCATGATGGGATGAGGTTGGAGATGAGAGGAAATTCTAAATGAGGACGGGATTGGGAAAAAAGTTTCTAACTTTAAATTTAGAACTTTTGGAAATCATATATATATATATATTTTTAAAACTTAAACATTTCAATTTATCAATTCCATAATTTACAATTCTTTGATAATGATACTAATTATTTATATTTTTAAAAAATCAATTCATAATTTTACTATGTCAATAATTGAGATGACATAAATTAGGATTATATATAATGTTTTACTAATTATAACATATTAAGTATAATATATATTTTAAAATTGATGTTTTAATTTATTAAAAGAATGTATAAGGAAAAGATATGTAATTGAAATCACATGAATTAAATAATTTAATTTATTTAAAAGTTGTAAATGACTAGGGATGACAAAAAGATTAAAAACAAAACAATGAAAGTGGATACACAAAGGGATTACCCATAATAATGGGTGAGAATAAGGACAAATTTTGTCTTCTTTAGGATGACTGACAGGGGAAAAGTTTCCATGTGTTAAACAAAGCAGGGACATGGATAACATATTCTCATTTTTTCAATTATCTTTATTAGATTTGCATTATATATGTATTTTTAATTTTAATTTGGATTATGTTGCATTAGTAATATTTGTTACTATGGATATTTATGTTTTAAATTTCAAAATATTTTTAATTTTTCTCTTTTTGAAAATTTGTAATAAAATATGAATACCAATAGGGATTCAAATCCGCACAGGAATAGGGAATAGGGACTCGTGATGGAAATAGAGATGGGGATCGGAGCAAAATTCCAAATTGGAATAGGGGCGTGAGACATGTCCCCTTTCTTATAGATACCCACTGAGATTCTTATAAATGAATCATGATATAGTTAAATTATCCACTTATTCTCTTTCATTTTTTAACAATTTCAACTTTCAAAATGTGCAAAATATTCATAAAATAGGATCTTTGTTATTAATTATAGGTCATCTATTGAGATTTTTTCAATATTATAAACATGATATTTAAAATAAGATATAAAACAAAATAGCATATTTATAATTTTTTTCACTTATTTAATTATTAACTTATTTTTAAAATAAATTTATATATTTAATTTTTTATAAAATATATTTAAATAAATTATCATTTGTTTTCTTTAATGGTTAACAAAAATATTTTTTATTATCACCCTGTGCAACGTACGGGTTAAACAACTTGTATATACCATATATCTTATCATCATTAGAATGAACGAGAAAAATGTGTAGAGACTGCATATCACATCCAATAATAATAAAATATATGATATATATTTATTATATAATTTAATCCGACACTTAACATTATTCATGTAAAGTTGTCCGTAGAACATATCAGCGCTCTTAATTATTTGAATATTAGAAAGAGTAAATACATCCAACGACCAGGATTAAAAAGACATACAGGACATATAGGACGAACCCCTTCATTGTTTCACCGACTTTTCTCTCCAAGCCCCGTCTTTCCTCCCTCATGTGCATTCAAAGCATATATCTCTTTCGATCATGCTAGCGGCTAGATTTTGAATTCTCTTAAGTGAGATCACACTATGTGAATTTGTATTGTAAAGGAGAAAGGAGATAATCTTGAAATAGAGATAATCGTGAAAACAGGTAATGCTTGGACTATAGAAATAGAGATAATCTTGAAATGGCTGACCATTATACTTTTCACTATGTTAGATATTGTTTTTGTGATTATGGATCGGACTAGATTAGACTGCGAGGGTTGGTTATCCAACAGTAAAAAAACTTTCTTTTTCTGATCTCTTCATGTTTTTCTCCACAATTCTTATTAAAAGGGAAAAAAAAAACCTTTAGCTGAATGAAAACTAGGTCTAGGAAAAATCAATTAAACCTTAGCTAATTCACTTATGACCGAAGTTTCATATCGGTCGATGGGTTATGAAGTGATAACAACAAATACTTAGAAGATTTATTTTTCATCTTATTTAGTTTAGTTGCTACCTAAAACGTTCGAAGAGCAAATGCATAATATTTAAACGGTTAATCTGACCATATAGATATGATAAGATTGGATGATGCTTGAATAGCAACCCCTTAAAATTCCCACCGGAATATTCCGACCAAAGTAAGTACACATTCCTCAAAACATTTTTGGTCCATTTGATCGATATGTCCGGTTTTTTTTATTACAAGGAACACGTCTTCTAATCAACTCGGACACTTTTTGTTTTGAGAGTTGCTCGAATTATTCTCGAATTTATCATCTGCTCGGAAAGTTGAATATAAAAAGGATTTTCTTTTTAAATATTTTGGCCCATGCTTTTTATTGGAGATGGTCATATGACGGTAGATAATTTTCAGTGGACATTATTGAGTGTTGATCATGTGGGGTTCAGCCATGATGAAAATTGAGAAAGGTGGAGAGTTTTTCAAACTTTCAACAGTAGGATTTCGGTGAACGCGCGAAGATGTCGGAGTCATGAGTTGCATGAAGAAATTTTCTTCTGCTCTGCAGTGTACTTTCACAATGTGAATAACTTCTGTAAATAGAAGTGGTTCATTCATTCAATTACAGATCATTGGAGAGCTGCTAGTAAGAAAGATTCTTTTTTTTTTTTTTTTTCTCTGAGAGTGAGAGAAAAGTATAAAGTGTGAATAAATCTATGAGAATATGGGTATGACTAAATATACTAAAAATATTTTTAGATATTATCTCTATTATTCAATGGTTCTAAAAAGTGTAGTATTTGATTAGAAGGTTTTTGCTGGGAAATATTATATTTACCTTTTGAGTTAGAGAGTACTGTAGAAAGGATCTTTTTATAATTATTCAGAATATAATGAAATATTTTTGAGAGTCTACCCCCTGATTTTTTCTCAAGTAGTTGGAGGTTTTCATGTTATAGTTTGGTGTCTACTTTCTTTTAGTTTTGCATATATTTATTATTGTTGCGATGGATTAATTGGTAGATTTAATTCTATCATATTTATTTTGATACTTATTACTACACATTAACATCATTTAATTACATTATTAACTACAATGTGAATTAGTCCGTGGCCCAACAAATCACATCTTCATGGCTGTTACTCATTCGTATTTCCAACGGCATTATATGCAAGCATGTCAAATTATATAAAATAATAGTCATTAATTATTAGCCTTGTATGGAAGTCCGCTTTTCAAATAGCCAGTTTGAATATTTTGTGATATGAAATATTCCGATCGAAATACTCAACAACATTGGTTTAACATAGATAAAAATGCTTTGGTCGTCATTTTTCTTCAGTTATAAAATGCCGATCCGAACTTTTTTAACAATAAAGCTCTGGTTGCCATTTTATTGAATTACTAGTCATTTTGATTGTTTAGAGGAGTTTTATAGACAATAATAATCATGAATGTGTTACCATGATGGAACTACCGTGTCGTATCGGGATTTTAGTCCTCCCTTTTCCATTTCCTTCTCAAGCATGATCAGTACGGAATTAATAGCTGTGATTCAAATATTGAAAAGAAAGAACAAAACACACACACAAACAAACAGGCAAAAATGGACTTCACATGTCTTTTCTTTTTTTTCCCAACCTTTCCACGATCAAACCTTCTTTTCTCAAAAAATCCTTCTTTTCTTAGACACCTTCCTCATTTTCCTCCTCTCCCTCCATCGCCTAATTACTCTCTCACTCACCCACAACCACAGTGATCCAATTCCGGTCTGGCTCAACCTCCTCGACCGGCTCACCTCCCTCCAGCTCGATTTCACGCTCACTGTGATTGCACTAGCGAGGAAGAAGGGTGGGTTGGGAGAAGTACCAGAGGGGGCCAAAACGACGGCGTTGGGGCGGATTGAGCTGGCACAAAAGTTGAAAAAAGCGCGCAAGTTGGTTTCGCCTACCACATCATCAAGGTCAATAATGCCGCACCGGAACGTCACCAAGCACACCATTGGCGTCGAGGTCAGGAAGCAAGTATGCCTTCACCTCTCTCTCTCCCCTTTAATCTCTCTACTAGTTCGTGTTTGTATTTGGATGTTGGATTTGGCCTCCTCTCCCAAGTGTTTGTAGTATTGTTTCTTTCATTTCTTCTTGTTTATTCCAATATCATTTGTAAGAAAGATCAAATTCAAGATACTTTCTAAAACTAATGTTGATACTGTCATATGTTCCTTGTCATTCTTATCTCAGAATTCCTCTTCCTAATTATCAAATCCTTAAATATATTCCAGTTCCATCATAATCAGTAGGACACTAATTTCACTACCAAAAAAAAGTAGGACATTAATTTATTCTTTCACTTGTCTGTTTTTTATCATTTTGTTTGGTTAGTATGCATACCAAATCTGGTTTGATGTCACTACCCAAAAAAAAAAAAAATGGTTTAATGTGCATATCAGATCTCTCTAAGAAAAAGGGCTTGATAATGTCTCTGGGTTTTGCTTTTTGTTACCCCTTTCGCCAAGTTTGGATTTTTTATCTTGAATTATAAACACGAACTCTTATTTGTACTTTATTGTTCTGTTAGCTTTTTGTAGGGATGTTAGGGCATGTTTTTGTCTAATAAGAATATTGAAGTGGTTAAGTGGTGATGAAGAAAAAATTTTCAAAATTTCTTTTTGGGGTTAAATGGATTTCTTAAGAGTTACTCTGTTGGCTGAGCTGAAACTGGTCCTAGTCTTAGTGTGGTTGGCTAATTTTATGTCCTTTTCCAACAGTTAGCAAAGAACAACACTTATATGCCTCTCAATCTTCGCTATGTTCTCCTAATTGAAAAAACCTCCCATAAATCTGCCAGATTGCTTTTTGTTTTTCTCAAGCGGGTTGCTTGGTTACTCAGCCGAAGAAGTAAGGTTTCACTTGGAATGAATTCTGAGAAGGCTCATGCTTAATAAATATAATTCCATGCTTTGCTTTTCGAAATCTAATTTCTTTGTTGAGCACTGGCAATTTTTATTTTGGGCACTTGTTCTTGGAGGTTGTTCTAGGAAGTAGGAAACACTTATCATGCAGTGGACAGAGGTTTTCTGTTTCCTATCCACTCGAACTAGTTTCAATACTTCATCTATTTTGAAGGTTCAAGTTTCAGAACATATGCATGAGTTGAAGTGGAAGTACCTAAAGCAAATCCCTATGAATGCAAGACAATTTTTTAAAGAAGTAATTGATGGTGTCTTTCCTGAGTCTATATTTGCATTTGGTGTTTGAGCCTCGTTAGCCACATTAATTCCAGTGTTCAAGTGCAGGTTGAAGAGTGCCATTATTCTGAAGATGGCTTGCTTAAAAGTTGGACTTGTTAAAACAAATTTGAAAACATATAATATTTCCCTTTTGACATGAATCAATGTTCTTTTTATATCATTATGTGTGTGTTCTCCTATTTGATAACTCATTAGTGAAGCATTTTAATGATTCTTGAAAGTTACTTTATCTCTTTCTCTTTCTCTCAAACACTGGAGGTCTTTTCCACAGGGATCTGTCTTAATTTTTTTGGTTTTTTTGTTTGTTGATTCTGCACTCTTGTGAATAATGAGAGAGTTAGTCTGGTTTTGGATCTTGGTAGGATTAACTTTGTAGTTACTTAGTTTTTTGAGCTTCATGAATAGTAGGGTGTGTCCAATTCTTTTAATTTAGCTTCAACCTGAATTCATGGTGGTTCATAGCACTAGATAACTGTTCCCTGCAATCTATACTGGTACCTAACTGAATCTTACATAAATTTGAGACTCAAGTTGGTTACAAAGCAGGTCAAGCCTTGGTAAAAAGCTTCTGCTAAGGTTGCAAGCTCTGTAATGATGAATATCTGTTTGGACTTTGGAGCTTCTGTGATGATACTTCGTGTGAAACTTTACTACCAAACTTTATTGAATGTTTGATTTTAATATGAAATCATTACATACTCACAGGGAGATTTTGACATTATTGGTGGTACCTGAGCATTGACAGAGGCATAAGTCATAAAAGTGTTGTTTTATACTGTGTACTTTTAGATTTTCTGATTTTTTCCAGTTTTTATTTTCATTTTCATTAGTAAATTTTACACTTGCTATAAGTTGTTATCCATGATGCATTATGAGGTTGTTGTTATCCGTGATGCATTATGAGGTTGCTGTTATCCATGATGCATTATGAGGCTTGGCAGTTAGAGTTATATTTGATACAAACTGGTTTTGGGCTTTTGGTGACAGAAGATTTAAAATTTCCATCATATTGATTTAACATGTATTTTTCTTGCAAATTAACAACAGTTCTTGGCTATTAGAGCTTTCTCCTCACAAAGTAGCAAGCAGATTTGGCTCACGAGAGGCTGCACACCAACTTAGGATAACACAATGGAGCTATTCAGATTTCAGACCTTGTTGCTGTGTTTACATGTCAAGAAGGGTGCTAGCAGATATGGAGGCAAAGGCTGCAGGAGTATTTGCAGAAGTAGGAATGAAAGCACTAAAATGCAAAACTCTTCATATTTTGAACTTGTAATAGTGAACGTTATGGAATGACCTTGTATTGGATATTCATATGAATTTATGAGAATCAAGTTGTAAAATTTTCAAATTACTTTTTTTTTTGCAAATGTGATTGTAAACTAGAAGTAGAATTGAAACTAAATCAATGATTGAACTACACAGAATCTTAATATCAAGTAGAAGGCACTGACTTTGTCTTTCTTATATGATTAAGCACAGAAAGAGTATGTCAACACAAAATGCCTCTAAACTCAAACAAATGGCATGCACATTTTACTTCAAATTCTTTTTCATTGAAGTACACAATGAAAGGTATGTATTTCATTCTATCATTAACTTGTTTCAACAACAGAAAAAGTTAAAATTGATCCTTCTTGCTTCCGAAAGCAAGCATTACAATACATGACGCAAGCTACCTCCTTTTAAAACTCCTTGAATTTTGCATTGGTATACACATTTTGAAATTGAATCTCAATGTCGTACATACTCACACAGGGGATTAATGTATTGAAAGAGTTAAAATCTGCTAAACACTCTTTCTCAATCTTATCCCTTAGAGCATTGTCATATTGCTCCATAAATTGCTTCAAGGTTGTCTTAAAGTTAACATACCCTTCAAAGAATGCATTCATGCTTTCACTTCTTTGTGTTGTAGACATTCCAGCCCAAAATGTGTCCTTTACATATGCAGGTACCCAACAATGTCTCTCATTGTAAAGTCCATTCAACCATTCATTTTCCTGAAAGTTATAGTCTGCAATCATTTTTTCCCAAGTCTCTGTAAATTCTTCTCTAGTAAAAGAATCATACACAGCACTATGCAAAATCAACTTAATTGACTCATAGTTAGAGTATGCCCTTAACTTCTCAGGGACTTTCTTCATAACATGCCATAAGCACCAACGATGGCGAACCTGTGGGAAGACAATCTCAATTGCATTTTGCATTGCTTTGTCTTGATCAGTAATAATAGCACTAGGAGCTTTCCCTGACATGCCTGTTAGCCATGTCTTAAATAACCATGCAAAAGTTTTAGTATCCTTATTGGACAATAAAGCACAACCAAGTAGTATTGATTGCCCATGATGATTAACTCCAACAAAAGGAGCAAAAGGCATGTCATACTTGTTAGTCAAATAAGTGGTATCAAATGACACAACATCTCCAAAATATTCATATGCAGCCCTGCTTCTAGCATCTGCCCAAAAAACATTTCTCAATTGACATTTTTCATCCAAGTCCATCATATAGTAAAAGCTGCTATTTTGCTCTTGCATTCAAAGAAAATACTCTTGTATGGCTTCAGCATCTCTTGTCCCTAATCTTAACCTTCTAGCTTTCTCAATGTAGTTTCTACAGTCTTTCTGAGTAAAGGTAAGATTCTCATATCCTCCAGCTTCAACAACAAATGACTGAAAATTTTTACTTATACTAATCCCAGCTTGATCATTAATCTCAAGCTTCTTTTTCACATGAGAATCTATTTTTCTATTACATCTAAAAAACCGTGATTTGTCGGGACTCATTTCATGATTGTGCTGAAGTATAACACTAGTAATCTTCACCTTTCCATCTAGACCCAAACATGCATTAAGTCTGGTCTTGCATTGAGTCTTGGTTGTCAGATTTGGCTTCAAAAGTTTGCTTCGTTGGCTTATTAACTTTCTAGCACGAGCACATGATATAGTAAAATACTTCCTCCCATCAATGTCATTTTTTTATGTTCTTCTTGAAACAGCAAAACCTTTTTTTCTTAGCAAAGTTGGCATAATATGTCTCCACCTCTTTTTCAGAGTCAAAAATCATTCCAAATCTTGGGTCATCAACGTCCTCATCCATCTCTTTTTCATTACGTGTTTCAATATCATCTTTTGATTTTTCTCTATTATGCTTAAATTCATAATTCTCACCTTCTTCGCCATCAGTAGAGGATTTATTGTCATTGACTTGAGAGGAAAATCCATCCAACATAGTTTCTTCTTCCATCCTATCAAATTTAATAAACTCATCAAAATAAGATTTTTTTTTTTAACAAAAAGACACAAATTGTCAAATAATAATGACCAATCCAGTGGAAGAAAAATATAAAATTAGTTTTCATGAATGATCAATTTTTAACTGAAACTCTAAAAGTCACTGTAAAATCATGTCTCGTTTACCTTCGTTATGACGGTGGGCTTTGTATAACCAATCTCCAAATCACTTGAATCAATGTGAAAAAACTTTTTCTCCGTTCTCTACAACGTGGTGCGGCACTGTGGCGATTTTGTTTCCAAACCTAATGCAAGACCGTGAAGTGAACCGTGAAAGCATTAGATGTGAGGGTTACAATTGTCAGTCTTGTTTCACTAATAACTGTACTATTACTAATTAATATTGATATAATTCCTATTTTCAGTTGCAAGTGATGTGGCATACACGTAAGAACAAATTGAGTGCCACCAGTGTCGGTCTATGAATTCGGGCTTTCTAGCATTACTGAAAAAAGAAAACTAATGAATAGTCACGTCATTCCGTTTGGTGCGAATTTCGGGGTGTTAAGCATTTTCCTTTCTAAATAGGAAAATGCTTCACATCCCGAAACAACTCCCGGACCGACTGACATGGCATGATATCATTCATTATCTTCCGCCACCATGATTGGTCATGCTTCTCTCTTACCAATGGGCAATTGCCATGTCAGTCGGGATTATGCATTTCTGGCAATTTCTTCGGGTTGTCTAGCAATACTCTTCTAAATATGCATAATTTAAAATATTAATTTCATTCATTTATGAAATAATTATACACAATTACCTTTTAATAACGTCGTGTATATAAGTTAATGGTTGCAAACTTACAAAAGATATTTTGGGAGAAAATGATAACTGAATTCCATAATTGTCCACATACATCAACATTTACTCTATATCAAAATTTATGTCTTTTCAGTTATTAATATTATAATTGTGAGTATGCATACTGTTATTTGGTTATTATTTATTATTTCATTTACACATTATCGATTGTTCTGTTAGCAGCTGCTACCATAATTGATATGATATATTAATCTTAACTAGTCGTCTTGACTTGTGTATTGTATGAGGTGATAATAAAAAATAGTTTGTTGATTATTAGAATAAATAATAATTTATTTAAATATATTTTATATAAAATTGAGTATATAGACTTATTTTGAAAATAATTTAATACGTAAATAATTAAATAAATTGATAAAATATAAATCTGTCATTTTATTTTATATCTTATTTTGAATACTAAGATTATAAGATTGAAAAAAAATCTCAGTAGATGATCTATAACAAATAATAAAGAACCCATTTTTGGAAAATTTTGTATATTTTGAAAGTTGAAATTGTTAAATAATGAAAGAGAATAAGTGAATAATTTTACTATTTCATGAAACATTTAAAGATATGACAATAGGTAACCATGAAAAAGAGGATATGTCATATTCATCCGTCCATGTTTAGAATTTTGCCTCTCATCCTTATTCACATCTTAGTCACCCTTCTCCATTCCTCGCGGAGTTTTGAATCCTATAGGTATTCATAAGTTTATTAAAAACAAAAAGCGAAAATTTTTTAAAATATTTTGAAATTTAAAACATAAATATTCATAACTACTTGTTTGACCCGTGCGACAGAGAGATAATAAAAAATAGTTTTTCGATCATTATAAAAAGTAAATGATAATTTATTTATTAAATAGATATCATAGAAAATTGAGTATATAAATTTATTTTAAATATAAGTTAATAGTTAAATAATGAAATAAATATCATGTTTATAAATGTGTTATTCTAATTTATATCTTATTTTGAATATCATGTTTGTAAAGTTAAAAAAAATATCGATAGATGACCTATAACTAACAATAAAGAGTCTATTTTATGAAAATTCTACACACTTCAAAAGTTAAGATTGTTTAATACAGAATGGAAATCAGTGAATAATTTTATCATATTATGAGTCATTTATAAGGATGACAATGTGTATTCATGAGAAAGGGACATGTCTCACACCTCCCATCATTGTTTAGAATTTTGCCTCTTATTCTCATCCTCATCTCTCATACGGTCCCCCATTTCCTATTCCCTATGGGGATTTTGATTCCTTACGGTATTCAAGGGTTTATTAACAAATTTCAAAAAAAGAAAAACTTTTAAAATATTTTATAATTTGAAACATAAATATCCATAATAACAAATACCACTAATACAATATAATCCAAATTAAAGTTACAGAAAATAACTCCCTAGTACTCACTTATATGTGCTCGGGTCACATAAAAGCTAATACTAAGTAATCATGCGTTGTTTCATGAGCTTTTCAATATTAAACACAACTTCTATCAAAGATAGCACCGGTATTTTCCCTTTTCTCTCCAAAAGAAAAAGAAAATAAGAAAACAAAGTGAGAGCCTCGCACACTAGACATAAACGTTACTAAATATTCTAACGAAAGTTCGACAGGGTAACGGCATAGGTACCATGTCTCCTATAATATAGAAAATCATAAACAAAATAACCAGTCGTCCATAGCTCAACCTGCTGTTCAAAATACAATGTTCTAGCATCATAACATAAAACATAATAACGTATTATCAGAAGATAGGTGGTCTCATGGGCCAAAATAGCTAAAAGAATACTAAGTTATGGCCTCAGGCTAGAAAATACAAAATATAAAAGAAATAATGGGTCTCGTAACCCAAATACAAAAAGATCCAAGGTTCCAAACTCCAAAAAAAAAAGACACATATAATTCTACAAGCATAGAGCTAGCAAAAGCAACAATACTTCAGCAAGTTAACTCTATGCATCAAGATCTACCTGCTTATCTAGAGATGATATGAAAAAAGGGAGAAAGGATGGGGAATCAATTGAAATCTCAGTAACAGCATATGCAATTAACATCACATCATTATCTTCTGTAGTCTACCTTAATTTCCTCTAAAATCATTAGTATACAATCATGAGATTCAATTTTAGGATTTCGCAAACATACTTTACTAAGGTAGAAGTTTCTTTTAACATGATCTTGGTATGAGATGTACATGCATACATGAAAGAACTTTACTAGCTAGTATAATTAAAGAGGCGAGCACACATGGAAAAAGAACTAGGCTTATTCATTAAATGTCACAAGCATGCATAAATGGCTATCCTAATGCAATTAATTAAGAACATCATAGTTTAGATCCTTTCTTTAATTTGGTCACCTATCTACTTCGTAACTCTTGTGTTTTTATCCGTTCATATTGACCTCACTGTTCTTTTTGAAGGAATTTTACATATATAAGATGATATAATAATAGATGAAATTCCTATATCCCAAAGACCAATTTAATCCTGAATATTACGTGTGCAATAAAAATTAGAAGGTTAGGTTAGAGTTACCTGGAAGGGTTTGAGGAAGAAGACAAACATCTCTTAACTTGACATATAAAACACAAAAACACAAGGGATCAGAGAGAAATCCAATAAAGCATGTTAGGAGATTTTCTCCTATTCTATAATAAGTTTTCTGTGTCAAGGCATGAATAGGGCAACCAAGCACCCTATATATTGGCTAGAAGGAGGGTCTCTCATTGTGTCAAAAAAGTGTTCAGCTAAGCTATCCATCACAGTGAAACCCACAAACAAGGACCCGTAAACATACCCATAATAAACAATGCTTAACAATAATTAGTCCAATAGCAACAATGATCACAAATTATTAGGGTTAAATAACAAACTGTAATTCTTTAACATCAAATTAATTTGGTTCTAAATTAAATTCAAGATTGATTCATGTTAGTCCACAAAATTATTCCAACACTTTCCTCTTATTTGATCTTGGTTTGGACACTTTAAAGGCTATGAGCTCATGCTTAACCGATTGTCATTGGATCTTCAATGTGAACCAACACTGAAACCCTCATGTGCACTATAAAGAAAGTCAACTGCCCAGTCATCACTGGTCCTCAAAATGATTCGGTGTTTGAACCCTCTTTGTCGACGTAAGTTGACTCTTATTCTTTATGTCTTAATTCTGATTTCTTATTCCTTAGTTTTTCCTCTTTTCCTCAAGGTCATTCCTTTCTTCATAAACAATGCAAGCATAAATTTCAATAATGCACTCTAAAATCCTTTCCTTTAAAATAAGAAAGATCACAATAACAACTCAATAGGTAAGCACAAACCTTAGTAATCGGAATAAAGCATCATCCATTATGCTAACACTAAGATGCTACCATATGATGAATCAAAACTCATTCAAACTTCCCTTTTCACTACCAAAAATACCGTCTTAACTAGATATTCATTATTCAATAATCACAAATTCATAAAAGAAAGAAAACACAACATAAATCAATTCTTAGTTTCATTTAGACGTTTTATCAAACATATAGCATGCATAATGAGCAATTTGTGTGCATGAGGTTGTTCACCACCCAAGACACCACCAATAATCACATTTCTAAGTTTTTATGCATTAAAAACAAGGGATTACATACATATATAGATTCAACACTCAATTTTTATAAAAATCCAACCCAAAGTATCACAAAAATATGGTAAAGTGGAACTATTCAACACAACCAATTTTTACATATTTATGCATATAACTCCCAAGATTGCTTTATTAGCGTATATTTATACTTTTATAAACATTAGCTTTGCAACAAACTAACTACCCACGCAACAAACATGCAAAAGCTCAACCCCAAGCAATCTTTACTTTCATTTAGAAGTTTTATCAAACACATAGTATGCATATCTACTCAATTTTCATGCATCATACTTCACACCTCCAAACACCCCACTTAAAGTCATATTTTCAAGCTCTCATGCATTAAAAACAAAGGTATACACATATATGTACATCCAACATTCAAATTTTCTCATAATCCCACCCAAAACTTAACAAAAACATGATATAAGATAGCCCCCATGTCAAAATTGGTGGCTTGTTTTCAAGCCTTTTGGTAATATGCTTTTGGAAAAGGGTCCAAAATCCTTTCGATGCAGCACATGGTCTTGAAATCTAATTGGCTAAATTTTCAACAAATAGTGCATGAAGTTGGTTGGCATCTAATTGAAAATTTTATGATGGTTGAAAAGCTTGGCATGAGAAGCTCGATAAATAGAGCTTTACTTGCAGGACTTGGTGCATCATATTAACAACAGAGAAACCAAAAATACTCTTCTTCTCTTTAGTGAGTTAAGAGTATACATCAATGAGAGAAATATTGTGAGGTATACTGGGTGTATTTGGGATTTGGGTTAAGTAGAGCATGTTCATCTTTTATATCTCCATAATATTTATATAGTGAAAATACTTGGTTGTCGCCTTTGCCCGTGAACATAGGCTTTAAGTCGAACCACATAAATTTCTGGTTCATTTATTTTACACTTCTATATATTTATTTTGTGGCATTTTGTTTCTGCGTTTTGGGCATGCCATTTCATAATAAAACTGGTATTAGAGCTTTTATAGAGTTCTGGGCTAATTTGTTTAAAAATATCTATTGCTAAATTTGATATTCAATAGTTTGATGGGCACATTAATTCTGGAATGCAAAAGGTCTGTATGATGGATGTTTTTGTACAGCAAGGTGTAAAAGTAGCACTTTCTGACAAGGAAAAGAGTCCAAAAACAATGAAGAAATATGAATGAGAATATGCCAATCAAAAGGTTCTTTTGATCATTTAGTTATGCATTACATGTGATATGCTACAGGAGGTCCTTTTGGAAAAAATAGCAAAATCACTATAGACCATGTTGGAGTCATTATATATGATTAAGACAGTGGTCGACCATCTCAATGTTTTGCAACGTCTATACATGCTTCATATGACTAAAAGGAGATCAATCAGGTCCCACATAGCTGAGTGACGCCACTCTTAGTGAGTTGCGCGCCATTAAGCCTACAACCCGACCTTCAAGGACAAGTTGGACAAGGGGAGGACAAATCGAGTATCCCAAAAAGGTGGGTCATTACATACAGGTGGTTTGACCACCCAGCATGGTGCTCAAATACGTCTGGTAAGTCTTTAAGTCTTTAAATGTTAGTTTACTACATTTGAATTATGGCAAATACTATGTTTTTATGAATTTCTTGGGCATATCTGTGTAGTCGAGGGAGTTAAGCCACCATACGACCTAAGGAGAGCTCTTTCAAGAAACCCACACCTCAAAGGGTACGGCGCAAGCAGAGTCCAGAGTGGTCTAAGTAGATCCTTACTCCGAGGCCACTTATGGAGGTTTCAATTTAGACATCATTTTACTTAATTTTTATTACTTTTTTCATTTATGTAATAATTATTGTTTACAATGTGTTTTATCTTTTTCCTTTTGTAGCACGAGTTCACATACCTATGGGAACAGTCATAGTCCCAGTACCAGACCTAGGTGGCTGATGTTGGGCCCTCCTCCTCCAAACGAGGAGGATGTCTGGACCCAGGTGGTCAACGGCCCATACAAGGGTCGCATATACGGGATGAGGTACTACTCTGATAGTAAATCCTATCATTTGCCATCGAGTCTGCTACTTGGGATGAAACCCCAAGGGAGCATGTGGATGCCCTTAAACTATGAGTTATAGCAGTAGGCATAACTCATCTAGTAGCAGTGGAACAGGAGCTCTTAAGCTGTCCATGAAGCAACCGCAGTAGGAAAAGACCAAGAAAGAGAAGATTAAGTTCAAGAAGATTAAGATAAACTTTTTCAATGATATGCAGGCTTCAGGATCCTCTAGTTCCAATAAGATACTCCCCCAGATACCTCTCCCCTTTATTATGTCTGAAGAGACATTTTTGTGTGTGTGTTGAAATAATATTTTTATTCAAATAATAGAGATATTCAACTCTTCCCTAAAATAAAATGAATGAATGAATATCAATGAATGAATATCAATATTATATTTTTGATAAACAAAAATTTCTAAGGCCTCCTCTCCCTCCGATGCCGCAGACAACTCTGTTAGGTTTGATGATGATGATGGTGTCGAGGACGCTGACGACCAATAAGACTTTAGCTAGGTTTTTATTTTTTATATTTTATACATTTATCGCACTTTGTATATATTTTTGATATTTTATTCATTTTTTATATTTTATTATGATACTTTTTTTAGTTATTGTCTCAGTTTGTCTATTTTACTATTATTTTACTATTTTTCACTTCACATCACTTCAATTGGTAATTGAATTATTATATAAAAAATAATTAAATATGATCCATAGTTTATATAGGTGAGTTGTAAAAGCGCAATGACATTAGCTAAAAAGAAATTATTAAAATATTTATCGACTGGTATACTTGTCAGTAATATAAATATCATTTAAAATTAAATAATTTAAAATATACAAGAACCATTGGTAAATCCGTTGGTAATATTAATTTCCTGACGCTATCCATGACGCCTTTAATTTTACTATATCGACTGGTTTTACTTTATAATACTTGTCGGTACATGTAACACCCTAACTTTTAACCTAATACGCTCGAGTCGCACTCCGGTTAATTATTAGTTGTCACGCCCTTGTTTCATAAATTAATTTATTCTTCTTTAAAATACGAGTAATGAAAATACAACTAATTTTTTTTTTTTTGAACTTTAAGACCAAAATGCGAGCCATGTGTGTATGTAAATATCGGTCAATACTTGCATAATAATAGCAATCATATAAACCTCATCATGATATATATAAAAGCCAAAGCATAACATGTCACATACCAAATTATCGTATCATATCTATAATATAATAGCGATATCCTACATACATAAAGGACATCCAAAGATATTAAATCCATCAATAAGGTTGCACATACACTAAACCCAAAACTAAATTATCACCAAACTAGCCTAGTTTCCGCTACGTGTCCATTGAGGGACTAGGCTACGCAAAAGAAAAGAGGGATGACAAGGAAAATTATCTTCATGCTTCCACTATGACCCTCTGATCCAGTTCGCAACGTATCTCCCACGTCCATGCCTCAAGAAAAATCACGAGCAATGCCATTATCCTCGTCTAGAGACGACACGGAAGAAAAGATAGAAATGAGAAACTTATTCAAGATTCTCAATAGGGCTTCCCGACTCTAATACAAGTGTCATCGTCATTGTCCCTAGCCACTTCGGTTTTCATTATGAAAGAGATGTATATGCACAAGGTTCAATTTTAATCTTCTCAAAATCCTTTATCCGAAATGGATGTCTTTTAGCATGGGTCTTAATGTCATGAATGCAGCAATTATCTCATGTATGCATGACAATATCTTAAGAGCATAAGTAATACAAGCAATTAACACAAGCATACAAATTTATAACTCAACATAATGCTAAGTATATAAGCAGGAGATAAGCTAAAGGGTTAAACTCACTTAGCATATATCACATGATTAAATGCACTGATGGGAGAATGATGTAATGTATGCATATGCACCTTTGCTTTACTTTCTCATAACTAAACTCTTAAGTTCTTTTTATAATATCCACCCTCTCTCATAAGCACCATAAGCCAACCATCTCACATTCCTCGGCAATTTTAACATAACCACCAAAACGCCACCTCACCAATCGCCTAGGATGAGCTCAATCTAACTAGCCATCGCTAGATTTATTATGGGGTAATAGAGGGGGAAACACATCACTTTCTTTCTTTCTTATCATGAGTATGCAACTTTTTTTGGATCACTTCTCATAACCTTTAATTTGGGGAGTCTAGAGGATCATCTCCATGTATCTTATGTCACCTTGAAAACTTAACATGTTATTTAGAGATGCAATCACAATCCATGAATATATATAACATATCATGTGACACCTCATGTAGGGAAAATCTCATCATTTATCTAAGTTAGCAAATTTGGTGGAAATCTGGCAGTATAACAACTAGAAATTGGATTTCCCCAAATTTGCTTCATGCCCTGTATTCACATATATCATGCATCTCAACAACTCAAATACAATCATAGCATGTTATTCAAGTCACGTAAATCACCACTTATTTTCACACATCCATTAGCATATATCATCATTATTTCTATTGAAAGCTAAATATGCTCCTACCCAGTATGCCGGAATTATGGACCGGACTCAGCTAGTGCACATGCTATGCTTATCAACATAAGATATACATACACAGGTAGGGCAATAAAGATCATCATCAAGCACTTTATACAAAAGCGTACCTGGTTTATTATAACCGCAACATAGTCCTACACGGGTTAAGGCTTACGACCCGGTTTGACCCAATTACCGAAATTAATTTTCTAAGCACCTAAGGGACCTTCCCCAAATATTTTCATTAACATAAAACCTCATAAACATTTTCAAATGTTGCTGGACAGCTTTGGGCAGCGTTTTAAAAAGACCATTTCGAGGTTCTAAAAATCACGCTTTTGACCCTTTTTAATTTCCGGTTTTTCCTAAAATGCCAAAATTACTTCTTACCTCCACTAATGGAAATTTTTACACATAAAATCAGTTTCAAATAGAATTCTTATCAAAATAAGTTTACCAAAATAGTAGGCATAAAAATAAACTTTTAGAAGTCTCAAAAACAAGTTTTTGGTTTCTTTCTAGTTTCTAGTTTTTCCTCAACATAAAGATTTGGATCCTTGCACCAACTATTAGTGATTAAAACACATTTAGATCATTCTAAACAACATTTTCAGAATTTAAATAAATGGGGCAGTAGCCGAAAATCCTTTTCTTAAAAGTACCCGAAATTTATTTCTTTGGCCCGTTCTTGTTACTAGTTTATTCTAGGATGCCAAAAACAATTTTTACAACATTTAATACCAATGTTTACATCTTCTAACCTCTCCAAACAGCATCAAACAGAAAAGGAAATACCAAAGTAGTAGCCAAAAGTTTGTGTGCTAAAAACATATTTTTACTTTTCCTTGTAACAAGATTTCTAAGACAACTTTTAAGGTAACTCTAAGACATAGAGGTTGAGCCATAAAACCAAATAAAACTCATCTCAAACCTCAATACTTTGTCATGGCCGAAATGCACATGCATTGAGTGTAGCCATCATTTAAATTTCATTCTAGATCTAAGGACAAGTTTTGAGCTTTAAGATCTTAGGTGACAACTTGGAATTAAACATGCTATGCATCATATTCTTATCTTTAAGATTTAAGGGTGATAGCTCAAAAGTAAATATGCTATGTAAATCTATTTTTATCTCCAAGATTATAGTGAAAGCACAAAAGTAAACATGCTATGCAACTTATTTTTATCTTCAAGATTAAGGTGATGACATAAAAATAAATATGTTATGCACTTCATTTTGATATTCAAGCTTTAAGGTGATTAAGGTGATGACTCAAAATATAAACATGATATGCAAACTCATTCTTATCTTTAGATTTAAGTGATAGCATAAATGTAAATATGAATGCAAGCTCTTTTAATATCTTGTTCAGTTAAGGCTCAAAAACCTTACAAGATTAGTTTCTTGCCCCTAGTAAATGTTAAACCTTAGTGAGCTTTAGAGTCCATTCACACCATGGTTTCAAGAACCGTATCTCTTGGACTCACCATCAAGCTCAAAACAAAAAACAAAAAGAAGAAAACAACCAACAACATTTCTTTTCTATGTTTCTCTTTGAAATAAAAAACGAAAAGGACATGAGAGATGAAAACCAAAAAAGCAATGAACCAAGGAGGTCAAGATCTTAGGCTTTAGAGATCTTAAAGTTGGTGATATCAAACCACCATCAAAGATACTTATCATCAAACTATGATCTAAACTCATACCAACAACAAAAGCCAAAATTTAAGAGGAAAAAGAGATGAGGCTGAAAATGAAATGGAACCAAGGAACCAAACCTTTGGCTTTAGAGGACTCAAACATGTTGATGTCAAGACCACCACCAAGAGCTCTCATCATCAAGCCATGGTTCCAAAGAACCAAAAAAATAGAGGAAGGGAAACCAAAAATCGAGAATACACATCAAGAGGAAGAGATCCAAACCAAACCATAAAGAAGGGAAAACCACAAGAACTTGTCCAACCAATTATCAACAAAACCGAAAATAAAGAAAAGGAAAGTAAAGAAACTCAAAACAAAACCCTACCAAGAATATAATCTTTGATGGAAGGAAGAAATCTTGGTTCTTGGAGCTAAAATGAGAAGACAAAATCTTCTCTTGGTGGCTAGAGGGGTTTCATCCAAGGGGAGAAGAAAGGAAAGAAATGGTTTTCTTGTGAGGTTAAGTTTGAGGGTGGAAAGGTTGTATATTTAGGAGGTGATTTGAGGTGGTGGTGTAGTGATTCAAGATTGTTTGTGGTGGTGGTGGAAGGAGTTTCTTGAAGTAAGAAGTGTAGAAAGAAAGCTTGGAGTTGAGAGGATCCTAAGACAACTTTTTTGACACAAAAGTTTGCCAAAAAAGTAAATGGTGAGAAAATGAGATTTTTGGCTAGTAAAAGAAATAAATATGATGGCATTTTGGGGGGAAAGAAATATCTCTTCTAAATGCATCATTATATGAAATGGTGTAGGAATGGCTAGGTATAGGCTTGGGTATGGTGTAGGAATGGCAAGGTATAGGCATGGGTATGGTGTTCTTTGAGTTTCTCTAATCAATCTTAGGTCCTAATTATTCCCAATTAATTATTTTAACTCTAGATTAATTACTAAAATTAATTAATCTTTAATTAGAGTCTGATATCACTTATGTTTCCTAAATCGTTTAATTAAGCTAATTATGCACTAATCTAGGGGTAAAAAGGTCATTTCACATCAAAAACCTTTTGGGACCACCCAGACTTATCCAAACATCATGCATCACGTAAAAACAATATTTTAAACTCCCAAGAAATCTTTCCGGATCAGTCGGCACTAAATCCTGTGTAAAAATGCCCCTGCGGCATTTTTGTCATTTTATGCCGAAAGTCTAGAAAGTGAGATTTTCACCTCTGTTATTATTTCTTAGGCATCTAATCCCCTTCAATCAACAAACCAACCCCTTGAAGATGGCCCGGGTTGGCCGTCCTTGAATTCTGGGCAAAAACGACCACAAAGGCATTTTGGTTATTTTTACATGGAAAAATCGTGGATCGTGACTTTCGCACGGATCGCTTTCTAATCCTCATGTAATTTGTTCCTATTGTAGAAATAAACCTTTGAGGGTAGCCGGGGTTGACTGGCCTTGATTTTCACATAAAAATGACCTAGGGGTGTTTTGGTCAATTTTGCTAAGCAGGAAAATGTAATACCTTAGATATATTATTACCTAGAAATGTGTAGAGCAGCACACGTGTCTGTAGATAAAATCGGGTCCCGAAATTTTTGAGACTCTTCACACCATTGGAGGGCTATATGATAGAACCATAATTTTGGGATCAAAAGTCTCGGTAATGGTACCTAAGAAGAAAATGAGTTGAAGGAGGATTTTTAATAAATTTTATAAAAGCTTTAAATAGTTCGTTTTTAGCCCCCAAATTTTAAAAATCGTAAAAATTTCCGGATTTGAACTAAAACCCATTATTTAGATTTTGATTCCTTGGGATTTTAATTTTTTAGATATTTTATTTAAATCAAAATGGAGGTAATCCTTATTTACATTTATGTTTAAAAGTTAAATGTAAATAAGGGAGTTCTGGGAGGTGAGAGACCATTTTGGAGAGTTAGAGATTATCATGAAGAAGGAAAAACCATCTGGTGAGTGCTGCAGTGCTCTTAGCGCTGCAGCGGTCAGCAGAACAATAAGAAGTGAACTTTTACGCTCTCTGGTGAGCGCTACAGCGCTAAGAGCACTGCGAAACATACCTTGGGTCCAGAAGCTTCACTCAACCAAAAACATACCCCACCCCCATAGAAAATGCGGAACTCTCGTCCCCAATCTCTCTTTCTCCCATTTTCATCAATCTTTCACTTCCAAGGCTTAAAGGTAAGAGATTTTACTAGATTTCCTTCCTATCTCAGCTATTCTCCTCTTGTTCTTAGAGTTAATCTTGGGTTCCCTCTTGTTCTATGGTCATAGTACTCCTCCATGTTGATGGGGGTGAGAATAGGATTCTTTTGAGATTGATTTAGAGTTTTATTGCTTTACTAGCAGATAGTGGTGTCGTTCCGACCTCCCAGGGTCCTGTTGGTGTCTCTCCTATCCATTCTACCACTCCAGGTGAGTGGGTTCAAACTTGTAATCTCTATGTTGTGCATTAGAGCTAATTGCATGAAAATATGGTTTATATGATGACTTAAAAGCATTCTATGGAAGGATTAGAAGTTTTGTTGATTATTCAAGCTTTTAAGGATATGGTTTTCTGAATAGCATGAATTATAGATTTTATTATGAAAACCATGGGACCATTGTTATTGAAATGGGAATAAGAACACTTGATTCATGATTTTTGAATATTGAAAGTTACTATCTTGGCCTGATGATTTCTGATATACTGGATACTATTATTTGAGAAAGCTTGAAACCCTAGGATAGGAGACCTTGTGTAATGTTGTAAAAAGATTGTTTTGGAACTAAGAACTACTGAGAGAAACAGAGCTGTAAGTTAACGGCAGCTATACCGTTAACTTTGGTATACCAAGGCCCGCCACGGGCAAGCTTACTATTAGCTAGATCAGTCCGCCAAAGACGCAGTTCGCCAAGGACCTTTAAGATCTTAGTTATGGGCTCATGTTCGCCAGGGACTGAGCATCACCTCACAGTTCATGATAGTCTGCTCTCTTTTGTAGTATCTTAGGGATTATTATAGTTTTGCTTGTGTATCTAGTAAATTTATGGTTTTCTACCTATCATGTAAAATGAAAATGAATGTTTTGCAACCGTGCATTATATATCCTTTCTCTTGTCCAATGAAGGGGATTTCAGGTGGGAATTCACTCACTGAGTTTTTGTATAAAAACTCGCCCCGCTTGCCCCGCTTTTTTCTTCTTATTTATAGATACAGCAGCTGCTGTGGATTCCTCCCAACCACCTCCTTCCCAGCAGCAATAGAGATTTTAGTGGTGAGCTTCACTTGAGTGAAGCATTTTTTATTCTATAGAGTGCACCAGTGTTGTTGTAGGCAGGAGTCTTGATTCATAAAGCGCTCATTTTGCATTTTGCATATTTGATTATACTATGGTTTGTATTTAATGAAACTGGTTGTTTCTGGACAAACTGGACCAAAGTAATTGATATGTATGTTTGTATTTTGTGTATGGATTCTGCCATGATTTCAAACTTTTTATATTAATGATGAGATTTTAGCTATTAATATCCTGATTTCAGAAACAGATGATTTGTATGTAGAAACGAGATTTTGTTTGAAATGGATTTTCTTGTCTTAAAAATGCATACATAGAGTAATATATAGGTCATAAGGCTTACGTGGAGACGAGATTCCTCACGTGCCGGTCACGTACCCCGGTTGGGTCGTGACAGAAAAATTGGAGCGTTACAATACACCCATTGAAAATTACCGAAAGGTATAGTAACCCGTTAGTAAATTTCTATCGACGACCAAAAAATCAATAGCTTGTACCTGTCAGTATAAGTACTCGTCAGAAAAATCATCGATAATCTTGTTGGTTTCCCGTGCTTTTCTTGTAGTTACAGGCCCTTCATGATATTACACTTCCGATCTATTCCTAAAATATACATTCCTCTTCCTTATAAAATCAAGATAGGTTGCATATTAACCCATTTCCAAATTTTTCATCAACTCTTTATCCTTTCATGCTTATTATTTCATTTTTTACCACACACTACAACATTTTTTGTCTGAGACAACGCTTCAAAAACATTGCCTAAACATACAGAAAGCGTTGCCTTTTATCAAAGGCAACACTTTTCCATCAAAGGCAATGTTTTCCAGGGGGTTGCTTATACTGGTGTTACCTTTTCTCTAAGGCAACGGTTTGTGAAAAAAAACGTTGCCTATACTTCATCAAAGGCAACGCTTTCGTTGCCAAATTAAGGCAACGCTTTATAAGCATTGCTTTTTCTCTTATACTTTAGGCAACTTATGGAAAGCATTACCTTTTCTAATACTTTATGCATTAATTGAAAACCATTGCTTAACCAACCCTTTTTATAATATCATATTAAACTTTATATATTACCTTTTCTATATAAATTAGAAACCACATGAATTTTGAATAAAAAGTTAATTAATTGATTGAAATTCATAAATAAAGTAAACTAATACTAATTAATCAACTAAGTGAAAAACCGAATAAACTAAGTCATCTTAAGCATATATGGTGGTCCAAAATATTGGTTGATACACGTCTAAATAAAAAAAAATCTAAAACACACAAGTCTAAATAGAAACAAGCCTAAGTTCAAACCAAAATAGACAAAGTGATTATATATAATTCACAAAATTAAAGGACATTAGTCATGAGAACTTGAAACAAAAGAAAATATCTATAAACTATAATATAGTCCATCATAATCACATCCGTTGCATGCTTTATGTCTTTTGTAGTAGTCCTCCTCTCAACCTACCTGAGTTGCACATGCATTAAGCTCAATTTGTAGCATAAACCCAACAATTGAAAACCAAAATATTAGCAAGTTTAATTTATTGAATAACTATATCTACACAAACCTGTAATATGTCAAATAACAATGCACCAACTCCTAACATTCCTACACCTGTTGCACTGAGGGGAACCTGCAAGTAAGAATTTGTTATTATATCCACATTAAAGAGGGAAAAACTTAGTTAGGAAGCCAAAAAAGTGGTACTCGCAAGTCTAAATAGTTATTAAAAAATAAAATTACAAAATCTACAATCGTTTCCTTACTTCCCAGCCCCCTCCTTTCCTCCTTGCGTAATGTTCTTTTCTTTCCTCACGATGTGTGTGAGACTGTTAAAGGTTATAAAGGATCTCATATACAAAGTAACCAGAAAATTCATTTAGTATTATTCATGTGTCAATAACCAAGGTAGCATAACAATGAACTTCTTATTTATGTCCACGCTCCCCTATCAGAAAATGAGAACTACCTTGATTTGTACCATTACAGGGATTTGATAAACTAAATAAAGCATAAATGAGAGATATTGAATGCCATAAGCCATAGCTCAATAAAACAAATAAAAAATAAGTAACATCATAATTAGATACTTATAGCATAAATTCGAAAGTGTCACCCAAGATAGATATTCCGCGAAGATACTTCAAATAAGACAAAAAGAAACAATAATATGTTTCTGGACAAAATAGAAATCATTAAATAAAGATCCAAAAGCCCATGACAAGTTTACAACAGATAGCCTCTAACATACAAGCAGTGACTTTACAAATTACAACCATTAGAAAGCCTTTTCAAATACCAAATACCTAGTATCATTGCTGTTTGAGATGCTTGGTACATGACTCACCTGAGTGAATATTAGAACCATTGCTATCAGCGAAATGCTGATTTCAAAGTGCCAGCTTGTGGAAAACCATAGCTGAAGAATGCTAAGCCCAGAGCAGCCACAGTTGGGGCAACCACTATTGGATTGATTAACCTATAACAAGTTGTCATGAAACTTTAAAGAATTAACAGACTAGACTCAGATCTTAATAGCTTTCTTTTGATAAAAGTTAAATAACTTTTACGGTCACTTCATTGACCAAGATAAGTATATGTTTTATTAATGCATACACATTGCAAATATTTTGTAAGGTCGCATAATAGCAAATAAATAAAATATATAAATTGATTTGACCCCAATACAGAAGATATTTATGGTGAACACAGGAAGATATCTCATGCAGTTTCTTGTTACCTGAGTAGAATAGACATTAAACGACTAAATCCCAGGATACGTTGGAATATTGAACCAATAATTATAGCTCCTTGGAGTTCGCTCATTATGTGCTTAAATTTCTGCAATTAAAATAAACAAGTTTTAATATGCAAACAGAGAAATCCCAAAATAAAAGCCAAAGTTCAATGTGATTTGTGAACAGAAGGTACATATTGTGCTCACAAAAATTGACAGAGTAGTGACAGAGACACAAAAGCACAAAGGAGAAAGGAAAACCTATGCTGGTAACTCAAATGTGTATTGATTTAAACACAATGATCCATGAATGAATGATGGATCAGTCCAAACAATTCCAACCATTAAACACATTAATATTATCTATACCTCTCTATCAGTGGTGAATGGTGATTTTATTTGTGTCTAAGCCGAGTCACATACTCTCTCATCAAACCATACCCATCCAGAAAGACGGGCACTCATCAATAATAGAAGGGAGGAGTAAGGATGAATAAACAGTTCACAGAATCTACAATTTCAAATAATAAAATACAAAATAAAGCAAAATGTAGGTGATGAGTAATATATTGTCTGAAATATCAAAGAAAATAGAAATCAATGCAGAACCACCTCATGTCTTTTTATTTAACTCAATTAATGAGATCATCACTTCATATCCAACAGTAGCATTTGACTGTACGTCGATTGTATCTACAATAGCCGTATCAATGCAAGTCTAAGTGAAAAAAAAAAGCAAAAACTGCATAAATATTTATCTAAACATAACTGTAAACAATTCCCTCGATGAAAGTGGGAAAGAGCTTTTTAATCTGCTAACACAGGAAGCACAAATTAAGGTCTCAGTTCATGCCAGTCAAATAGTAGCAACATCACAATATTAGTAAATGCCTACATGGAGAACTTAACTAATTTGATGCAAACTAAGTGATAGCAGCAGTACCAGAAAAAGCCCAAATATAATGAATAAAGGAATTAAAAAATTGCCAACCAGGTACTACTTAAGCTACCCCTTCTTACCAAAGAATCCAATTTTAAACAACAATAAGGATGAACAGAAAGTAGAAACCCACACCCTGAGAAGCACTCTGTCATTGTTGTTAATGTATCCATGTCACTCCTTATCAGAAGAATAAAGACCAGGGAAATCCTTATCAACCAGAGTTCTGCAACACACACTACAAACCCATTAACAAAGGAAACATCACATCACATATTCACAGAACAACAGCAACCAAAACAACCAACCACACCTCATTTTGAGAAAAAAAAAGTGGACGGGATAGGGGCAACATTAGGGAAGATGTCAGTGATATGGAGGAGCTGGAAACGGGCCTCGAAGTCCTCCTAGAACTTGGTCTTCCAATCGGGGTCGCTGAAATCAATGTTGCTGGTGGTGGTGGAACTGGAAGTAGTTTCATAGTCGATCGTTGTTGCAGGGATTACCTCTGGGTGACTACTTCTAGTTGCCGGTTTTGAGCGTATCGGAGGAAGCTGTGGCGGCGTGTTCGGAGAAACCAGAGTGAACCAGAGGAAGCCGCGACGTGTTCGGACTTCGAAGGAACCTTGTTCACGGTGACACCCACGTAGGAACCTTCGTAGCGAACCCGAGGAAAGCAACTCCAACCCGCGCACGAAGGATGAGGTAGTGCCCACAGGATTTTTGGAAGACGACGTGGTGGTGGAGGCGCAAAGTGCGATGGCCGAGGCGGACATTGAACAGTGGCCACGAAGAACAGGATTTGCAAAGGCACCTTCTTCACGTAGTGGCAGCGAAGCTGCGAAGGTTTTTTTCTTCACGATGGCTAAGGCGTTCGAAGTTGCGGCTGAAGGCCAAGGGATGAAAGGGTTTGCGTTGTGGCTGAGACGTCGAAAGGATGAAAGGGATGTGTTTTAAGAAGGATAAACAGGAGTTAATTAGGAAGATGTGATAAATCTAGTGATTTTTAATGGGTGCCAATTAATTTAGACAACCGTTTAGCTATGGTGCCCTGTAGAAATTAAATGACAACGTTTTCAAAATGTTAGCAATCAATTAAAAAATCATTACCTATTTGTATAAGGTAGAGTGACAGTTCAAACATGTGCTCTTTTTATTTTAAGATAGATTTTCTAAGCGTTGCCTTAAAATCCGTTGTCAAAACTCTATATCTAAAAAAACATTGCCTATACTAACCAAACGCAACGGCTTAGAAGCTTGTCTTTAAAAAATGTTGCCTTAGGCCTATATGACATTTTATTAATAGTTGTACGTATTCTCTGTGATTCATCATTATGTACAAAATTAACAAAAAAATTTTATTTTATATACATTAATATTTTAAAATTAGCATTAAAAAATTACATAATTTTTATTTATTAAAAAACAATTATTACAACTTATTGTTCATCTAATAACTTATTCTCTTAATATAGTGAAATTTTAAATTTAAAGTAGATACATGTATAAATAATTGTATCAATATTTTGCACTATTAAAAGCCACATATATTTTAATTTGAAGAAAAGCTTAATATATAACTACTTGTAAAGGGTATTTTGGTCAAAACAAAAGAATAAGTATGAGAAAATTAAGAATTGATTAAAAAATTTGAAAATAAATTAAAGTGTAAGTTTTCTCAATTTATTAGGGGACAGGAGTGTTTGTTTTAGGAAAAATTCTTAAGTACTTTAATAGCAAGACATAGAATTTACTCTATTCTATTATAATTAGCACATTAGTTTTGTAAGTCCTTGTTGTCTCTTGGTTACCCTACATTGTTAATATAATATATGATGTGTCAATCAATACATGAAACAGAGTAAATAATGAAAAGAACTTCATGAATTTAAGGATCCAAAAATCCTATATACACAAATGATATGGAACAAGGATAAAACCTCTCTTTTTAAACCCTTACGAAACCTGTTCTTAGAAATATAGATAATCAGGACAAGAGATTGAATATGAATAAATACCACAAGGGAATCCCTTAACCATGTTATCGCCTGTTCAACTTCTTGATGAAACAAGTAAAGGGTATCGCTCAACCTTACTTGTGCATATAAAGTTTCTTAAAAAGAAACTAAGGGAAATTTCATTCAAAACAAATATGAAAGAGTAGGTATCAAGCTTTAGAGTTACTTGTATCTCTAAATTAGGTTAACCTTATATCCTAAACTAACTAGAAAATGTTGAAGTAGCTATACTAACAATTGAGCTTAATAAACATATAAAATATAAAATAAGTCTGAGAACATTTAGGATATAAACTTGTCACGACCCGACTTGAGCACGTAACCAGCACGTGGGAAGTTCTGATCCCACGTAAGCCTCGTGGTTTGTTAGTTGTGTCTAAATGCCTGCTTTGTTCATAAAGTCTGTTTAAATCATTATATTTCCTGTAGACCAACAGTATGTTCTCTAAAATCAAAATAATTAAATCTGGAAACTTGTAACAAATCTTTCGAGTTCCAACTCCTGGAGTCATTTATATATATAAACTAACATACACTTATCCAAACGTCCAAGTTATTGTATACAAATCAAATGTAATTATAATATACCAAATGCAACTTAAAATATGCTCTAGTCCGAGATCCTACTTGCAATGTACTGGAGTACTCTAAACAGAATGGAAATGCTTCACTCAAGTGAAGCTTACCGGCTATACTCTAGTGCTGCTAGAACACTGATGGCTAGGAGAATAATAGCTACAATACATGTAATAGAGAGGAAATTAAAGGGGTGAGTTTTGTTGCCAAAACTCAATGAGTGAGTCCTCATATGAAAACC
Source organism: Dalbergia cultrata (assembly GCA_031216105.1). Lineage (NCBI taxonomy): Eukaryota > Viridiplantae > Streptophyta > Magnoliopsida > Fabales > Fabaceae > Dalbergia > Dalbergia cultrata. The sequence goes on along the minus strand of JAVHNL010000182.1, from coordinate 94,793 downwards.
CCTTTCATGGGATACCAAAGAAACAATGCATAAATCATAATAACATTAATAATACTAAAAAATCTCACATAATCAAGTATACATATTTTTTTAAAATTCCCTCATAATTATCATATAATAACTTGAAGAAAATTTTCTCAATTTATTTTATATTCAAAGTCATACAAGCACACAACATAGTAGCTCTTAAAAAAATAGTAATCCCTTTGTGATAATAAATTCTCTATTATCTCTGGACATAAATTCTTTGAATATCTCTGGCCCGGGTTACTTGGTACCAAAGTTAACGGATTTACTGTCATTAACACACAGCCTGTTTCTCTATAGCTACCTTCTAAACTAATCAAATAAATCCATTAAACCTAAAGCCTGTAAACTTTTTTAATTCTCTGAGAGCTCTGAATCTGTTTGACTCTAACAGTCTGACCTTAGCATAACTGTGGCTATGAAATCATGCCCAAGGGATCACCTTTTGTAGACATTTGTGATTTCATAAACTCATAGAATATGTATCCGCCAACTGTTTTGAATCTGATAAAAATTGAAGCTTTAGAATCTTTTGGTTAATTATCTAAAACACAATTCAAACCATCAAGCTTTTTATAACTAGAAATCTCAATATCATATTTCAAAACAACTAGGTTCACAATCACAATTCCATTTTTTCTTTAAATAGCACTTATAGGTATATAATTGGATCATATTTACAAATCATATCTAGAATCAATTTAATATTCATAAAAGCTTTCCATAATCACAATTACCATCAAATATACCTTAAATAAGCTCAACAAATATGGTCCCATGATTTTTATCAAAAGCCAATTTCATGCTCTAAAATTAATAGTTCAAAACATATATTCAACAGTAAACTTGAAATCCTTATATAATATTTCTCTAAAATCAAGCAGTAAATCATATTTTTACAAAAATAATTCTAATGCAGAATATAGAGATAACATATGTGAACCCACTCACCTAGAGGGGTGAACAATGCAAAACTAACACCAGCAGCACAATAGGAAGCATAATTGATAGCAGTATCTGATATAGAAGTAACAGAACTCTAAATTAATCTCTAAAACCTCTGAATATTCAAAACCCATCTCTAACAAAGTAGAAAACCTCTCTCCATTGAGAAACTTAGAGAATCACCCTAATAACTAGAAGAAAAGGGAGAAAAGAGAGCAAAACTAGTAGAACAACATACTTTCAAGTCTTAGGAATAAAAAATTGGAGTTAGAATTGAGAAAAACGAAAAGAAATGGAGCTTTATGAGTGAAACCAGGTTAGGAGAGATGTTTTTCATGATTGAGAGGAGTTTGAGGGTGAGAAAATGGTGAGAGTGTTCTAGAAACCCAAAATGGGGGGTTTTAATAAAACTGTTGACCGCTTGGGTGGTTCCCAACCGTGCTGTAGCACCACCTGGGCGGTCATATGACCGCTGGGGCAGTTTCAATTATTTTACTCTCCATTAACTTTAAAACATAAATATAAATAAGGGAATACCCCCCATTTGGATTCAAATGAAATATTAGAAAAATCAAAATCCCAACAAATCAAAATCCAGATTTTGGGTTTTAATTCAAATCTAGCAATTTTCACAGTTTTATACATTTGGACGCTAGAAATGAGGCATTTAAAGGTTTCGAAAAATTTATTAAAAATCACTTTTTAACTCATTTTTCTCTAGGGAACAATTACTAGAACTTTTGGTCCCAAGAATATGACTCTATTATATAGCCCTCCAAGGGAGCATAGGGTTCAGACTTAGTGAAATTCAGGATCTAGAACAACAGATAAGGGTAACTTGTACCTGTCTTAGCCCAAAATTTTTTTCTAACCCGTTTTTATTTAAAATTGAGGTATTACACAACTAATAAATTAAATAAATCAAACTTGACCTGACATAATTAGAATAATTCCTTAATACAAAATTGTCAATAATAACATCTAGTGATAAAATATTCATTTTGCCCTTCTTTACTTGTATCAATAAATGTTATGTCTTACTTTTATTACATCTAAGAATTTCTCTTGTTTTATAAATAGAGGAGAGGGGAGTGTAATAATACCTTATCTCAAGAAAAGGTATATTATTTTACTCCACACACATGTATAAATTATAACAAATAATCTTTAATTTAAGATTTTTGCTTCGGTATCCTATGAATAACGGTATCTTTTTTGTTTTCAATAGTTATGATTAAATCTTTATTTTCTATATTTTAATAAATTGGGTTAGTTGGACACATGATAATATCTGATTATCAAATATTAAAGTACTTTTCTTTTTTTCTTTTCTCAAAATTTTAACTAAATAAATATATTTTTTCTTTTCTTTAATAAAAATTATGATGATATAAAGAAAATGATGTAAAACATAGTTATTACTGTCTTTAATAAAATCACAAATTACACAAGTATATACATTTATGTGATGTAAAAAAAATTTATAAGGGATAATTTAGAGTGTCTTTTTTATTCTTAAATTTTATTTAATTTTATTATAAGGTTAATAATCGGCAAATAAATATATTTTGTTAAAGTGTTGAATTTTTCATTTTCTTTATATCATCATAATTTTTATTAAAGAAAAGAAAAAATATATTTATTTAGAGTGTCTTTTTTATTCTTAAATTTTATTTAATTTTATTATAAGGTTAATAATCGGTAAATAAATATATTTTGTTAAAGTGTTGAATTTTTCATTTTCTTTGTATCATCATAATTTTTATTAAAGAAAATGAAAAATTCAACACTTTAACAAAATATATTTATTTACCGATTATTAACCTTATAATAAAATTAAATAAAATTTAAGAATAAAAAAGACACTCTAAATTATCCCTTATAAATTTTTTTTACATCACATAAATGTATATACTTGTGTAATTTGTGATTTTATTAAAGACAGTAATAACTATGTTTTGTTTAAATATCTTTAAAACACTGATGAACATAAATTTAAATTAATTTATCAATTTTTATAAGATAATTTTATGTCCTCTTTTCTTAATTTACTCCAAGTCTAATGGTTTTGTCAAGTTTTGTCTCTTCTAATGATAATTTCATATGCTAGGAAGCAAGTACATCCAATCAACAACCTTTTCACTTCCTAGGGCCCCACTTTTGCAGGTTTTCCTTACACAATGTCATCTCAGCTTCGGTGATTTCTATGATGCCCGGGCCAATTCTAGGGTACTTTACCGGAGGTTGCGTGGCTAACACTAATTGGGTTTGTTTGTAAAGCGGGACCACGCACAGCACAAAATTTTGGTGTTTGCTACCGTGCCCATGCCAATTTTAAGGGTAAACTACCCGATCTAACACGTCAGGTGTTTATTGGAGGACAACGGCTTGCAGGACCCACCCACTTACAACTCTGGTCTATTCTCAGTCTCACCCCACATTATTTTCATTTTTCATGGTCTAACCCCACAGATTACCAAGTTCAGCTTTTTGACCCTGTATCTCCTTCCTTCTTCACACGTTACAATACTAACACACATACTTAAATTCATACCAAATACTTTCCTCATTACCGCTGAAACCCTTGTCTTTCTTCGAGAATATGAAACTCAAAGTGAGAGCTTCACCTCTTCCCCGTCAAAGACGTGACTCCAAGCTGCAACAGAGACCCTTCCATAACCTCTTCCCTTTCTCATTCCCCTCAACTGGCAAAAATATACTGCATCGATTTTCCGGCGAAGTCCCTATCTCCTCCTTTAATGGTGCCTCTGAGAACAACACCATCCCCAATCCGCCATCCCCTCCTCCATGGTACAACAGCACAGGTGCACAACTCTGGAAGCTTCGACTCCGACGAAGCTCCATCGAAGTCGCATCTCACCTGCATCCTCCTCTATTCCCATCGTCGCAATAGGCGTGTCTCTTTTTTTCACAGTGCCTCCGAGACCCCCAACCGCGGGAAAAACTTCGTGGAGCGATTTTCTGCGGTGGATGCCCAATCGACCGAAACGGCGAGGCTTTGGCAGCGTTTTGGGTTTGTGCAGGGTGGTTTCTGTGACCTTCCTCTCCATCGTCTCCGGTGAAGCACAGTCAATGCGATGACAGGAACCAGCAAAGCCCCTGCCTTTTCATCCATCCAAGCGGCGTTGTGCTCTCCTTCGAACAGGCATCTTCTCACCTTGTCCCACCGATGCAATAAGTTGGTTTTGGGGGGCTTCAGGTATTGTTCTTTCATTTATAGGTATATTTACTAATTGTACCGGAGCTCTTACTTTATGTGCATCTATATTGTTGTTTCCAGTATTTCTTTGATCTGCGATGATTGAAGACATGCATTATAAAATCCAGGGATCCTTTGTGTTCTTTTAAAAAAATTTTTTAAAGATGAGAAATGCTGCATGATTGATTCCAAATATCTGCAAAGTATGGTTAAGATTTGGATTGAAGAGGATCTTAATGGTGTAAAGAAAAAGTGGCGGTGCTTGTTATTCTTCTATATCGTATGGTCCTTATGGAGGCACAGGAATAGTATTGTCTTTGAAAACAAACCTCTGAATATTGAGGTGTTGAAACAGCAGATATCACAATCATGGGGAAGCTGAAATAAAGATCTTGTTGAGCCAGGGAAGTGTCCAGAATCGTTGGGCATGGAAACAAATCACAGGAACTCAAAGGTACCATGTAATGCTACAAAAAAAAAGGGATAATTCTGGTAGAAGACTATTCAGCTGGTGGTTTTCTGTGGATTATGTGGCAGTGAATCAATCCTATGCTATGGGGGAATTTCTGGTGTCTGATAAGGATTCACATATCATATGGTAGTTCAGTGCTTAGTTTATAGTAGACTTGGTTCAGGAGTTTTATGCCTTGCATACAATTGAAAATTATATTTCTGTTTTTGTGCAGTTGTCACATTTTTTCTATGTTGCGCTGGTACTATTTGAGATTTATGAACCCAAATAATTCCAAAGATTTTGTTGATAGGCCCAAGAAAGGTATAATTTCAAGTGAAGTTTTCTTTGTTTGCATTCATATATCCATCATCTCTGTTTCTTATATTTTACTTTTGTAATCTGTGTATGAGTTAATTCCTTAACTTTAAAGGTGTTCTTCTTTTGCAGGTACTGCAGGCCTATTGATGTGTATGTTGGGGGTTTGAGCATCCAGTTTTTCATTTGCTATATGCTAAATTCTAGCACAAGGTCCGTGTTTACTCTCAGCCTTTATCTTTGTCTGGGAGATATGGATTTGTGATTGTTTTTGCTCTAAACCTTATGATTTAAACCTACATGTAGAACGGTTATGTCTCTAGCATTGATATTCCATGATGATCTATCAGTGAGAATGTATCTGTGAGTGCAATGTTGATACAAATTGTTAGTCTCTATTGCAGTTTTGACTTGAAAATATAGCACCAAAGGTTGTCATGGCTAATTAAATTTTTTAACTATAATTCTGCTGAGTTTTGAATACATATGACAAGCTACCAACAAGCATAATTTGAGCATCACCTACACTGGAGCCATACTACTGCATATACTAATACAACCCACCATATAGCTAATGCAAAGTCTATGTCTTAAGCTCCAACATATCAATGGGAAGAATATTGCATTGATATCGTAGGCTGTGAATGTCTCATGATCAAGTAACAAATCACAAGGTAAAAGGGTCACTTTGCTTTTGATCCTTTAATATCATGCACATCCATGGCTATCTCTTGGGGAACTTACTATTTTATTCACCTGCTACATTACTCACTTTAATCACGTGGCATGTTTGCCTATGGATTTTGTTTATGCCTATTTGTCTGACCTTTATTCAGTTGATAGTTTTTTTTTTCTTGTTGCTATTTTCACTTGACATTCTTGACAAGATTTTTCAAAACCCCCTTATTTTAAGGGTTGCATGTAAAGCATTATGGATTTCTAGCTGCGTTATATCAGGAAATGGAGCTTGGAGCAAAGTTATGATTTAGTGTTGATTCCTATACTGTTGCTTGTCCTACAGTTTGGCCTTCACCAACCTATTGGTGTTCTATGTAAAATTCAATTTATTTGTATGTAGCTTGATAGAAATATCAATGCTTCAATGCATTTTGAGTACACCATTACAATGGCACATCATTTGATTTTATTTGATATCTTAAGAGAGTTGCATCAATGGATCATTCTGTTGTACCTAGGTTGATTACTATCGAAGGTAAAAAGTGTGAAAGCTTGGGGATGAGGCAACGCCATGGTTACTAAAACAGTTTGAACGTGTTATTAGATTTTTTTTATTGTGTTTTTGTGCCCTTATAATTTTGGCATTTAGTAACAAGTAATTTTGAGGGAATATAGTTTTATAAAAAGAAAGAGTGAATATAGTCAGTTAATGAAAAATAAATAAATAAGAGGAACATTAAACAAAATAGTTCTCTTCAAAGGAAAAAAAAAGAGTACGTTGGGTAAGGCAGTCCGGGCAATTAAGGAGGTGAATCACCAAATATCTTCTTCATTTCCATGCTATAACCACCTATTATCTCCATAATTGGATATGATCTTTCTTGCTGGATCTTACCATATATAATATGAGCTTAGTTGCAGAAAATGTCCCACGTTTTTGGACAACAAAAGCCCAACATACATTCCACATAGAACCCGTGAACTGGCTTCCATGATGATCGCTTATAAATTTATAAATATTTGTTCTCCACATTATTGAGTTGCGTACAGAGACTCTTCCCTTTTGTACTTGTTTGTTACTTTCAGTATGTAGGCTCCTTCAATTTTTTAATTTTTTTTCGGTCATGGTCTTAAGGTTGTGGAATGCAAACTGTTGGTCCAAGGCAATTTGAATATGGTACTCAGCAAAATTCTACACTTATTATTAGTGATATCCAATAGCTCAAGGTGGGTGACTACAGCTTGGATGTTCCACTTAACATGTCCTTTTTTGGTTGACTTGGAATTTGCAGAAATCGAGGAAAATGGACACACCAATTCTCATTTTAAAAAAAAATCAGAGTCTTTACTATTACGTCAATAGCTTGCTGCATGAATGAGTTATATGACCTCCCCCAATTGGTATTTCGGTTCAAATTCCACAAGCACCATCAAGCATAGACAATGGCCAAAACCGACACTAAAATAATTAAAAATGCTAAGGTAGAACCCAAAAAGGATGTGTTGACCATAAAGCAAAACATTAATATGTATATAAAGAACTACAATATTAGAGAAAATTTCTTATAATTATTTAAGAATAATAATAATGAAAAGAAAATGACTATTGTCATTATTACAGTATTACAAGAAGAGAGGACAATTTACTAGAATACTTAGTAATTGTTTCCGTTGGATTGACTAGAACATGCAAGCATCTCCTTGTAGCAACTAGGATAGATTTTAACAGCAAGAAAACTTCTCCACCTTGCATGAAAATATATGATAGTAGTCCGTTAGTAATCTCAAAGCACTACCTATGATTTGCCTCTGCCTTTTGAAAGGTGAATTGAAGCTGTAAGTTAGATCGCTATAATAAGAATATTCACGTATAGGTAAAAGCTTGAAAGCAAAATAGCCACATAGATGAAAAGAAATACCTGCAAGATCAAGGAATGAAAGTTAGCCAAGCATATATACTATTTCTCATATGACATTATTGCAGCTATTCCTCAGAATGAAGATAGATTGACTCGAAATTCTTCATTTGAAGATAAAGTGACTAATAGAGCATTTAGAAGTTCACCCTTTTGTCAAAAGAGGATGTGAGATGTAACTTAATGTATCCTAACTTCAGAAGCAAGAATAACCGGGAACGAAATTCTAGAAATTTTGAAAAGCAAAAGAGCACCAACGATGAAGAAAGCAAGGAGCGATTAAAAAAAAATAGAGAAGGGAAAATGAAGCACCTAAATAGTCCTAACAGAGCAGAAGAGCAACCCGTGTTAAGGTCAGCGGGCGCACAATGGTGAATGGTGATAAACATTTGCGAAATATGAGAAAACGAAGCCCCATGTATGAACTTTTGATTTGAAGGAATGAAAATGAAAGAATTTAAAAAGAAAACAAAGAAATGGAGGGAGATAGAAATAAAGAGCGGGAGATCGAAAAAGAAAGTTGCACCTGATAACTTTGGAAGGGCGACTCTTTTTTTTTTTTCCCTCTATTAGTTGAACATCCTATTGGAAAAAAAATAAAAACTTGAGTTTAATATTGAAATTTTGATGCTAGATAAAGTTAAAAAAAAAATACACTACCAACTACCATCTAGTTATATTTTTTGGATGCAGCAACATATAAATACTATAAAATCCTTTCACACAATTATGGCACATATGGCATGCCAGAAAGAAAAAAAGATTTGATAATATAGGATCTGAAAAAATAAAACTTGATAATATACAGCCTTGTAAACTTTCAATATTATACAATATTTTACATGGTATTTTATTAATTAAAAATTTATATTAATATTTAAATATTTTTATTAAATTATACTTATTATCAATATTAATTAATTTAAATTATTAAAAATTAAAATTATATTGAATATTATTTATCATTCTTTAAATATTTAATAACTATTCTATTCGAACCTATAACATGGGGACAATCCTCTCTAAGTCCAAACTCTAGTGTGCTTTCGCATCTCCAATGGGAGCCTACAAGGAACTCTAACACTCAAGTCAATCTTTATTCCATTTGAGAGCAAGTGTGAATTGAATAGTTATTTACTTTTAACTTGGATGAACTCCTTACATAGCTTATCATGTTTCGTGTGCTCATTTCTATTATCATGATAACCATTTAACTATTTGAGCTCTTTAGAGAACATGATATTTTATGAGGGGTGTGATATAGTTGTAATCTATCTATAACAATTTTCTCTTCTTAGGATATTTAAATATCCCATAGCTAATCGAGCTTTCAGGTTAGGAAAATAGCTTGGTCGATATTTATTATTTCAACAAATTATAAAAATGTAAAATACTATATTTCTTTTATATATTTTAATATTTCCTAATATTTTTTGTTGTAATCATTTAAATGTGAATTTAAATTAATGGCAAATTAAAGCATTTTTATGTATTAAATGTAATTTATTATTTGTTTAAAATATTTACTTATTTAAAATATTTATTATTGACTATTTTATTTTTTTTACTTTACTTATTATTTAATTAAAAAATAAAAGAGACCTTATATGTTAAAAGCTAGTTAGGCCTTATCATACCTCTACAGGCTTAGTTAAGTTATCCATCATTTTAATATGTTAGAGCGGTTTGATGGATCATTGACGGAGCTTGTCACTGCCTCAAATTAGAATTAATTTTACGTTAAGTTGCACAAAAAATATAATAAAGGAAACAACAGAGGTTATATCTCAAGGAGGCTATATCACTTGATTGAGAATTAGGGGTTTTTTAAAGAATTAAATTGAAGCAATTAAAAATAATAATGAAAGATTTAGAATTGAAGGCACTAATGTAAGGTATTCCTAGGATTGAAATTAATTATTATTGACCAAATATTAAACCCATTAGTAGCTATTAGTAATTAATTACTAGTAATTGACTGATCTCTAGAATTTGAACAATACAAATAACTAATAAACAAGATGTCAATTTATTTAGAAATCATATTGATTTAATATACTAATTGCTATAGCCTGACCTTCCTGAAAACATGGACAAACAGTAGCAAAGGGGGAGTTTTCTTCTTATAAGGGCTTCCTAGCTAGAAGGTTACACTATAGCATACCAAAATAAAAAACATGAAAGAGCTCCTGAATGAATAGGAAAAAAGGAGGCATTCATTTACAAGGAAACAGAGCACAGACACGGAAGCATCTTCACAAGAAGAATCAGAGCCCAAAAAAATAATAATAATGGAGAGGCCTTCACTGCAAGTATCCTCTTACCTCCCTTGTGATCAACACAACCATAACAGCAACACCATCAATACGACAATAACCTATCTCGACCCCAAATAACTTCATCAGCATCATTAGTAACTCTCTTTACCTAAAACATCCTCAAACCAAACGTCTTAAGCACATAACAACCAAACCAAATCATTCCATGCCACAAACAAAAATCCCAAGTCAGAGCAAACACGATCAGGTTTCTCAGACACAAACACCAAACCACTATTAAAAGACCCATGTGCACATCAAATAAAAAATAAACATAAACATCTAAAGAGGACAGTGACCTTTGTAGACAAAGCCCTACAAAATAGGCTGGCCCTCCTCCCCTACTCAACTTGGTAAAATAAGATAATCAAGATGTGAACAAAAAATATTTTAAAAAAAAGATGAAGGAATGTAAAACCAGTGAAATTTGGATGAGGCGATGAGCCATCTGAAAACATGTCAAGAACTAATATACCATTACATTTTATGACTAACAATGACATAATATCTCTCCCTACAAATGAATATATATATATATATATAGCACTAGGAAGAGGACAAGGGGGAGGGTACGGGAGGAGGCGAGGTCTCTTTGAAGCAAAACTGCTAAGTACATAGCTGGCCCTGAGATTGAAATTGCAATGATGGGGAAATGAGGTGTGATAAAGACACGAGAGAAGAGAGCAAAATCTCTTTTGCTATCTGTTTCCTATGAGCAATCATTACTTTTAGTTTGCTTGGAAAGTTTGATGAATTTTGGCACCAAGACCAAATTTTGTTTTTCCCTCCTACAACTTTGAAAGGTGCTTTCAAGTTTCAATAAACAAGTTAGCATCAATTTAAACAAAAGTTTGTTTTTGATTTTTTTAACTAATAGTATAAAATAAATTTACTCCATCAATTGAAATTCAAGAAAATGTTAAAATTATTTAAAGTACTAATTATTTATCATTATATGAAACATTTTATAATCTTTATTAATTAATCTTAAATTGTTTTATCATTATATTAAAATTAAAATATTTTTAAGAAAAAATTGGTCAAAATATAAAAATATGAAAGAAATCATAAAATATTTGTTCAAAATTTTTACTATATCAAAATTAAATAGAAAATAGCTTAATTTATTTTTCAATAATTTCTTATACTAAATAATTTCTCATAGTCAGAATGCTTTCAGTAGGTGTCCCACCACCATCTCCTTCTAAGCCATTTGGGATAGATCTATCCTTACCAATTTTCTAGGTAAGAATAATAGGTACATTAGATCACATGTAATAAAAAGAGGGTGGAATCAATTGTTTCCATTAAAATTGCAAATCAAATACTGACTTGTACATAACAATTGCTATTTGGACAATAAAAAAATGTGATTAATTAATCAATTGAGCTGACTGAAATCTTAGGTGGGAAATTGCAAATCATGCAATTGACACATGTAATATATATAATGGCGATTTATTTATTTTAGGAGTAAGTTTTATATGTTTACTTCATTCAATAACTTTTTATGCATATTGAATTTAATCAAACTGACCGTTGATTTATATTATATTATATTATATTGATGATTAAACACATCAAATTTTAGAATAGTTTGACAACAATTTATGTATAATCTAACAATCCATATTTACTTATATTTTTAAAAGCATATTATCCGTCAAAATAAAATGAAATGATGGACTATTAAATCATTTTCAAATTGTATGAAACTTTATACACTTGATCTGCTTGGTAGGAACTTTAAATTCAACAGCTAGATGTATAAAAGCATAAAAAATAATGAATAAATTTAATTTATATGATTTTATTACACTTTGTTTCATTTTGCATTATTTTAATAAATATTTTCCAAATGAATATTTTTCAAGTTCCTCCATAACCATATACAAAATAAAAATCTCATTTCTTACTGGTTATCGAGTCCATTATATTATCATAAATTATCCTCAGAATTTCATTGAAGATAACTACCTTTTAAGATCATAAACAATTGCTCTCTATTATATACTAGCCCTTTAGCTAAGAGATGATTTTGAAATAAATTGAGTGGAGAATCATTTGAGTATGATATGAACTTAAACACTTTCAAAAACCTTCTATTTGAATTAAATAACTTTTCAATCTCAATGAAAGATCAATTTTTTGGCTATTAACTTGGAATAGAAAAATATAAAAAAAAATAATTTTTTTATGACAATATGAAACTCTTAACTTATTCTAAAAAATGCAATGTTTGTTTTTAAAATTTGAAAATATAATATTAAAATATTGATAAAAATTTTAAATTACAATTTAAAACCTACATTAATTCGTTAATATACTTCTCCAATCATATAAGATTTCATCTCCCAAGCATGCTCTTATACAAATAACGACATGCTCATTATGTTTATCACTAATATTATAACAAAGAGTTTCCTTAACTAATTTCTATATGCTAACTCAACAATTTCCTTTGTACCTTCAATCAATTCATTGTTTAGGAAATGCATCAGAAATTTTTTATAAATCCCCTTCATACAGTAAGCTTTCGAAATGAAAGTAAAAAGTTTTCAACAACCTTAGCACATGAATTTTTCAATTTTTTAAGGATAATTTGAAAAAACTTAAAATCACATTAGCTTGATAAATAAGGCTCAAATTTATATTAAATAAGGAAATGATAATTTCATAAAGTGCTTGGTTATTAGTAAATATAAATTTGAGCCTTATATAAAACATGTATTTGACTTTTATGAATATTTAAAATTTAGCTTTTATCTTTATAAATATTTTTAAAATTCTCTTTTGATTTTTATTAATGTCATTAGTAAAAGTGATAACTAACCATGAGACCATAAATATAATAGTAAAAAAGGGAAAAAAATAAAAAAAAGCTAAAATAAAAATAACCAATAAAGATAGTAAAAGAGTTATAAGATAAAATTAATAAACAATCATAATGAATACTCTTATTATATAATGAGTCATTTATCTTATTTTAGTATATCAAGGCTGAATTTCTAGTTTATGACAGATTAATGAATCTATTGATTTAAATATACTGGATTATATTATTGTATATGTATGTGTGTGTGTGTGTTAGTTATCATTCTATCGATAGGTACAAAATTTATATAACATCAATATTATATATTAATTAATTAATTGATAATTAAGAGTATATAAGTAAAGTAACATCTGATTTAAACTTTTCAAAAAATTATATTTTAAAAAATAAACTCTATAATTTAATTTTTTTTTTATTTATTCATTTTATTTATCACTAATTATTTTAAATAACTCCAATATATAAGGTTTTCAAAATAATGTGCAATATTTTTGCCATGTAGATTTTAGCATAAATTGTCTAAATATTAAAATTATATAAATTAACGATAGTAAACTAATAATATATAATAATTATGATTATAATTTTTTAAAAAATATTGATGATTAAAATTATAAAATTTGTGTGCTCTAAATTACTCTGGAAGGTAGATTTAGAAAATTCAAGGGAGTGTTGAATATTACTATTATAGGTTTAATTAAATGTCGACAAGTTTTAAATATATTTAATTTTTGTATTGCAATTTTACTATTAAATACTGATGATTATCAATGATATTATAATAATATGTCATAATTGTAGTTTTATTTTTAAAAAAAATAATTAATGATTAACTTCTTAAAAACTATAGGCCCTAAATCATTCTCTTTACGACAATTGAAAAACTTTTCCTTATAGAAGTCTGAAATATATATATATATATATATATATATATATATATATATATATATATATATATATATATATATGTGTGTGTGTGTGTGTATTTGGAATGACACACATGAGAAGATTGATTTATTGTACGAGTGAGAATAAAAAAATATTGACTGTTGAATTTTACATGAATGATCAAAATTAAAACATAAATTCATGTGACTTTTTTAATGAGCATATGTGCATTACTTTCTATTGATTAATTTGTAATCTTGACTATCTATTAATTAACTCTCTTCCATTACTTTAAAAGCTATACAAGTGGGAGAATTTGTTTAGATGATAGTGTAAAATAATTTTAGTTAATCCACATAAATATAATTTAATTAAAAATACTTAAATATTAACATGATTTTTTTAATTTATACAATCTCATGCAAAATATTGCATAATATTGAAAGTTTATATGATCCTATATTATCGTGTTTTATCTTATCAAATCTTATACCATTAGATTTTTTCTATTAGACATGTCAAATATGTCATAACTGTGTGAAAGAGTTTTATAGTATTATTTAATCACATATTATCATATTAATAAATATAATTAGATGATGTTGTAATTTTTTTTTAACTTTATCTAGCTTCAAAATTTTAAAATTAAACCCAACTTTTTTAAAAAAATTTTTCATGGTGATGTTCAACTAATATACACACCCTTCTAAAACTATTTAGGCGCTGCATTCGTTTTCAATCTCCCGCTCATTGTTTCTGTCTCCCTCCATTCCTTTGTTTTTGTTTTGTTTTTTGTTTTTCTATTATTTCTCTCATTTTCATTCCTTCAAATTAGAAGTTTCTATGCCTTCATTTCTCACATTTCACGAATGTTTATCACCATTACCCATGGTCCCTTTGTCTTTCCCTGCACAACTTGTGCTCCCCGGCACCGGCCTTCACGTGTATTGCTTGGTCTGCCTTCTGCCTTATTAGGATTGTTCAGGCACTTCCTTTATCCTCTCCTATTTTCTTTTCGCTCCTTGCTTCCTTCCCAGTTGATGATATTTTGCTTTTGAAAATTTCTAGAATTTTGTTCCTTGTTATTTTTGCTTTCGAAGTTAGGATACATTAAGTTACATCTCGTGTTCTCTTTTGATAAAAGGGTAGATTTCTAAATGGTGTGAGTCAGTTCATCTTTAAATGAAGTGTTTTGAGTCAATCTATCTTCAAGCTGCGGAATAGCTTTAAAGGAAAAGTTTATTTCAATTTCTGAGGCTTTATTTGGTTGAGGCAACTAGTTTTGAAGTTCATTTGCACATTTTAATGTCTTTTTAGTATGTTCTGGTTTGTGAGGAGGGACTGGTTGGCAATGAGGAAGGCGCAATATTCTCGATTAAGAGTCTTTGCTCATTGTCTGCTGAGTCATGGACGTGAGTATATCTTTTGGCTATTTATACATTTATTGATTATTCGATGAATGTTTGAAGTTGAGTGTGGCATAGCTGCATTAATGTTATACGAGAAAGATTATTATAGTATGCATGCTTGGCTAACTCTCATTCTTGATCTTGCAGGCACTTCTTTTTATATATGTGGCTATTTTTCTTTCAAACTTTTACCTATATGTGAATATTTTTGTTAGCGGTCTAACTTATAGTTTCAATTCACGTTTCAAAAGGCAGAGGCAAATCATGCTTTGAGATTGCTAACGGACTACAGTCATATTTTTCCATTTAAGGTGAAGAAGCTTTCCTGTTGTTAAAATCTATCCTAGTTGCTACAAGAAGAAGACTGCATATCCTAGCCAATCAACGGAAACAGTTACCAAGTATTCTAGATTTCTAGTAAACTGTCCACTTCTTCTGTAATACTGTGATAAAGACAATAATTATTTTCTTTCCGAAATTCATTTATTGGAGGATAGGTTACATGTGAAAATCAATAATTTTTAATTATTATTATTCCTAAATAATTATAAGAGATTTTCTTTATTATTGTAGTTCTTTATACATTTAATATTTTTCTTTAAGGTCACCACCAAACTTTTGGGTCCTAACTTTGCAGATTTTATTATTTTAGTGTCGGTTTCAGTCATTGTCTGTGCTTGATCATGCTTGTGGAATTTGAACCAAAATATCAATTAGGGGAGGTCATATAGCTCATTCATGTAACAAGCTACTGACATAAACGTAAAGATTGTGATTTTTCTTTTAAATGAGAATTAATGTATCCATTCTCCTTGATTCATGCAAATTTCAAGTTGACCAAAAAGGACATGTTAAGCGGAACATTCAAGCTATGGTCACCTAGCTTGGGTTATTGGATATCACTAGTGATTAAAGTGTAGAATTTTGTGGAGTACCATAATCAAATTACTTTGGATCAAAGGTTTGCATTCAAGCTCCTTAAGACCATTATGACAAAAAAAAAAAAAAAAAACCAACCTTAAGATTATGTAAGCCTTAAATTAGAATCTACATACTTGAAAATAACATTCGACTAAAAATAAATAAAAAACTTGACATCAACAAATAACTGTAAAAGGTTATTGCTAAAAGAGCCTCCGTATGCAACTCAGTAAAGTGAACAAAGATTTCTTATTTTTTAATCAATCATCATGGAAGCCAGTTCATAGGTTCTATGTGAAATGTATATTGGGCTTTCATTGTTGCAGAAACGTGGGGCCTCTTCTGCAATTAAGCTCTATTATGTCGTAAAATTCATACAAATAGACGCGAATGCAATAGCAAATTTATTCAGTCAGTAGGAAAGATCAAGAGCACCTAATCCAAATATGGAGATAATGGATGGCTATAGCATGAGAATGAAGGAGCTATTTGATGATTCATGTCCTCAATTGCCCTAATTGCCCTACCCAAGTTAATGCACGTCTTTTTTTTTTCCTTTGAAGAGGACTATTCTGTTTAAAGTTCCTCGTATTTATCTATTTTTTTGGTCAATTGACTATATTCACTTTCTTTTCATAAAACTATATTCACTCAAAAATTACTTGTTATGAAATGCCAAAATAATAAGGGCACAGAAACACAAGGAAAAAAATATATATAATAACACGTTCAAACTGTTTTAGTAACCATGGTGTTGCCTCATTCCCAGGCTTTCACACTTTTGACCTTCGACAATAATCAATTTAGGTACAACAGAATGATCCACTGATTCAATTCTCCTAAGATATCAAATTAAATCAAATGATGTTCCACTATAATGGTGTGCTTAAAATGCATTGAAGCATTAATATTTATATTAAACTACGATAAATTGAATGTTATATAGAACACCAACAGGTTGGTGAAGAGGCCAAACTGCAGGACAAGCAAAGTATGAGTCAATACATCAGAACGTGTCCTGTCTATCAATAACGAATCCAGAAAATTTCAATAGTGGGGACAAAAATAATATATATATATATAATATTAAGTTTTACATAATTTCTATATTAATGTAGGGTCAAATTTAATAAACAATGAGACAAAATATATACATACCTTTATATTCATAAACAAATCAAAATTTTGTGGACGCATGAGGCCCTGACAGTTTCTTAGTAAATTCACCCCTGCTGTCTATCAACCAAAAAAAAAAAAAAACTACATCATAACTTTGCTCTGAGCTCCATCGCCTGACATAACATGACTAGCAGTCCATAATGCTTTATATGCAACCCTTCAAATAACGGGGTTTTGACAAATCCTGTCAAGAATGTCAAGTGAAAACATCATAAAGAAAAAGAAACTCTCAACTGAATAAAGGTCAAACTAATAGGCATAAACCAAATCCATAGGCAAACATGCCACATGATTAATATAATAAGTGATGTAGTGGATTAATAAAATGGTAAGTTCCCTAAGAGATAGCCATGGAAGTACATGATATTAAAGGATCATAAGCAAAGTGACCCCTCTACCTTATGATTTGTTACTTGATCAGGGGATAAAATCACAGCCTATGACATCACAACAATATTCTTCCCATCATGTTGGACCTTAAGAAATGAACTTTGCATTAGCTATATGCTGTGTTGTATTAGTACATGTAGTAGTATGGTTCAAGTGCAGGCAATACTCAAATTATGCTTGTTATAGTTAAAATATTAAATTGGCAATGCAAACCTTCAGTGCTATGTTTCATGTCAAAACTGCAGTAAAGATACTAACATAATTTGCATCAACATTGCACTCACAGGTACATTTTTACTAATATATGATCATGAAGTAACAGTGGTAGCGACATAGCTGTTCAACATGTAGGTTCAATTCATAAGGTTAGAGTGAAAACAATCACAAATCAACTTCTCCCAGACTAAGACAGAGGCTGAGAGTAAACACAGCCCTTGTGCTAGAATTTAGCATACAGTGAATGTAGAACTGGATGCTCACACCCCCAACATACGCATCAATAGGCCCTCCTTCTCTCTCTGCCTGCAGAAGAAGAGTACCTTTAAAGTTAAGGCATTAACGAATACAAATTACAAACGTAAAATACAAGAAACAAACAGATAATGGATATATGAATGCAAACAAAGAAAACTTTACTTGAGCTTATACCTTTCTTTGGCCTTATCAAAAAATTCTTTGGAATTATTTGGGTCCATAAATCTCAAATAGTACCTGAGCAAGATCGAAGAAATGTGATAATTGCACTGAAACAGAAATTTAATTTTTCAATTGTATCCAAAGCATCGAACTCTCGAATCAAGTTTACTATAAACTAAGAACCAAATCATCATCTGCCATGTGAACCTTATCTGACACTAGCAATTCCCCCATAGCATAGCATTGATTCACCGCCGTATAATCCACCAAAAAAAACCACCACCTGAACTGACCTCTAACAGAGTCATCCCTTTTCTGAGCATTACACCATACCTTTGAGTTCCTGTGATTCGTTTCCATGATTGTTTGCATGCCCAGCGATTTCTGGACACTTCCGTGGCTCAACGAGATCTTTATTTCAGCTTCCCTATGCCTATAAAGGAAGAGCTCCGGTACACTCAGTAAATATATCCATAAACGAAAAAAAATACCTGAAGCCATCCAAAACAAATTTTTATTGAGACGCTAGGACAAGATGAGAAGACGCCTATTCAAAGGAGAGCACGACCCTGCCTGGATGGACGAAAGGGCATGGCCTTTGCAGGTTCCAGTCACCGAATCGATTGTGCTTTGCCGGAGACGATGGAGAAGGTCACGGAAACCACCCTGACCGCCCCCAAAATGCTGCCAAAGTCGCGCGGTTTCGATTACTTGGGCTTCCATCGCCAGAAATCGCTGCACAATATTCTTTTGCCAGTTGGGGTTAGAGCTTTACATGGTTGGTAAACGCGCTTTTGGCGTATACGAAGAAGAGCAGGGTCATGAGAGGATGGCCGGCTCCTCTTCTTCGAATGGGCTTCGCCGGGAAATTGCTGCAATGTCTTTTGGCCAGTTGAGGGGATGAAGAGGGGAAGAGGTTATGGAAGGGTCTCTGCAGCAGCTTGGGTCACAACTTTGGTGATGGAAGCTCAGTCATGGGTTTCATGTTCTAGGGAAGAAAGACAAGGGTTTCAGTCACGTTTGGTGGATTGGTGAATGTATGTATTGAGGGTAGTATTTGGTATGAAGCTGAATATACGATCAGTATTGTAGTGTGTAAATATGAAAGAAGATACGGGGTCAAGATAATTAACTTAAGAATGTGATAGGATGAAACCGTGAATAATGAAAATAAGGGTGGGGTGAGACCAACAATATGCGAAAGCTTTTAGTGTGTGGGTCCCACCCTCTCTGATAATCCAATTAGAAGCTGACAAGTCAGATCGGGTAAATTAACCCTAAAATAACTTCGGGCACCGTAGCAACCACCCAAAATTTTTACTATACACGGTCAAACCCCTCCCGATTTTAAGTTCATTGGAAAATGACCCATATTTTCCCCCTTTTGAATACGTTTTAGAAAGTCCTCACTGTACAATACACTTATACCCATCAAGATACGAATTATCGACGTTATTACGGTTACTATTTACTAACATTTATTATCTTCTTCCCCAAATCCCAAAACGTGAAAATTGAAACCCTGTCAACATGAACAACTCCTTGTCTTTGGTCATCGCCACCGTCCTCTTATCATTGGCTCTCCATCGCCACCTCCGCGGACCTAACCCATCAAAGCTGCGGCTCCAAACTTCAACTGAAACCCTTCCATAACTTTTTCCCCTGCTCATTCCCCTCGGTGCCCAACCCAAGCCCTCAAAGCTTTGACCCCAACAGCAAAAGCCAAGGGCCTGCGTACTCGTCTCATCACATTCGCACACAAGAAATTACAGTATATTTACTTTATGTCAATTCTAATCCTGTAATCATTCCCTTGTTCCAACGGACCTTGAGTGCTAGTGATGCTGGGCGAATTGGGCGTTCAGTGCCACCAAAAAATTGTGCCGAGGTTGGTCTTGAGATTCTTTCTATATCATTTTAGTTTGGAAGTCTTTTCAGATTGAGTATAGGCTCTGTGGATGCCTCCTGCAATGCGTCTACTGCTGTATTATGTATTTCCATTAGGGTGGATTCTCACGTACAGGTGCCAGTCAATGGTGCTGTCGACATTTAACAACGTTTAAAAAATGTAGCTAAAAGAAAAAATAACGTGGTTAAACCATCCTCCCCCTCTCAGTCTGACAGTCTCGCTTCCTTACTCCGCCACCTACACCGCACCCTTCCCTCCTCCTCTTCGGTTAGACAACAGGAACACTGGTACTACTGCAACTGCATTTCCATTTTCTTCATTTTCAAATTCACTACAACATATTACATTCACAGCACATTCTTCGTTCCCATGTCTCAGTAACAATTAACCAACATTTCAACATATGATACAATATACAATCCCAGTTAATCCCAATAAAAACCAGATCCAGAGTTCCCATTTCTCGGCTCTCGCATTTGTCAGGGCACCCGTGAACCGCAGGTGTGGTCACGAATGGGTGAGTGAGGGAGACTGATTTCGACTCACCCCCCGATTTCCTTTCACCTCCCACCTCTACCACCACCAGCACCACCACCAACAAGAACATCAACCACCGCTCCCCATAACAACAACCCTTCTAAGCCCTTCAACAACAGCAACAGCAACACAAACAACAACATTGCTGCCACTTACGATGGTTCCTCTTCCGCATTGAAGCCGTGCGGTGGTAGTGGGGGATGATGGCGGCGAAGAGCAAGAAAAGCGCAAGGAGCGGTGCAGCGTCGGTGAACCCACGGTGAAGCAAGCGGAGCCGAGGGGAACGATGGCGGCGAAGAAGCGGTCGAATGCGAGATTCGGTTGAAGCAGATGAGGTAGGCACTGAAAAGATTGAGAAAAGGATGGCTTGGCATAGCAAGATAACTAGGTTTGCCACTGCTCATTTCTGTAGATCATGTGGATCTGCGCCCAATCCTTGCAAAATCAATAATCTCTTCTTCATGACCACTCGTTGTTGGGGGGTTGGGTAGGAGAAGGGGATGGGTCATGGTGGAGGTTGGGCAGAAGGAGGAGGTGGGTCCTATGCCAAACATGATGTTCGGTGGTTGTTGTTAGTGGTGGTGGTGGTGGTGGTGGGGATGAGCGAGTGGTGGCGGAGGTGGGGGAGGGAGACTCTGAGGTGATAGAGTGTGGCTAGCTATTTAGCCACATGTTCGAATCACTTAACTTCATTTTAAAAATGTGGTTAAATTCAATTGCAGCTCCTGGCATTGGCCATCAACTGTAGAGGAGTAGGCACCTTTGGTTAATGGTTAGATATGTATGTTTTTAGTCATAATACAGAAAAGGTTTTCACTTAGACATGACTTTTGATTGGATGGTCTTCCTAGCTTCTTTATTATTATTATCCATGCTAATTGTCTGCTTTGGGGGAACTATTTTATTGATTTTTGGAGGTGTTTGAAGCTTTGATAAGTTAGTATATCTTCTCGTTTCATAGTTCTTCCTTGCTGATATGATTTGGTTTTGTTGTGTGTAAATTACTTGAATTAATTTGCTAGTACGCTGATTGTGTTTGAATTAATACATTTGTAAGGTGGCAATTATTTCTTCCCTCTTCTTTGGTGCCATCGTTGCTTTATTGTCTCCTGAAGAATTTTTGGTGTTGGTTATTTTGCTCCCTTGCCGTTGACGGTTTTGAGTACTTTTTAACTATAAAAAATATAATAATTTTTTCATGAAGATAACTTGTTTTAGAAGGCCTTAATACTGGATTGAGATTGCAAGGGAAATAAGTTATTTCTTCATAACGGTGTGGAGAGAAGAAGAATTAAAAGAAATATGAAATGCAAAAACTAGGTATCTAAAACTAGTCTCTTTTCATAGGTGTGTGCTACTGCGCCACTTTCTTTCATAAGTTGAGTTGATTTCTCTTATGGCCTTGTGGGATGGGGAGCCTTTTTCTATTTTTCTAGCCAACCACTGTAGATTTTTCCCTTTGATTACTCCTAAAAGTAGGACTATACTATCATTCATCGCTCAATGGTCTCTGAAGTGTGAATGTTGAAGCAAGCTAAGTTTCATAAAAAATTTCATTAGCTTGATTGATCTTTTCACCTTATAGGAATTGATATCTTGTGTGTACCTTGTGTACAGTGAAGTTTAGCATCAAATCATTCAGGAGACCAGAGCTTTATATTGATGTTCCTAAAACTGCAACTGTTGGTTCATTGAAGGTATAGTTTCGGTCTTATTTTTATATTGTTTTTGTCTTAGTCATTGAGCCTCATCCACAAAATAAATTAAAGTGGTTGCAGAGCATTCTGCATTCTTTGTTAGCATATTTTTATTTTTTACATTTTTTTTTTGTAGAGGATAGTCATGAAGGCAGTAATGCCTAAGACAAATCTATTTGTAACAAATCTTTATGTATCAGATTGGGAGATCGAGGCAGGATCAATAGGAGACAGAGTGAAGCAAGGGCAGATTGTATGGCTAAAGTCTTGGAATATGCAGCAGGTGACACTTGAGTGTGTATTATCAATTACTTAGTTATTAAAAAAGAATTCTAAACTGATCTCAATTTCTCTATTAGCACAACCTTTTTTCTCATAATCTCTTGTAGCACTACTTTTGCGCCTCCCTCACATGCTTGGTTTTCATTTGTTAGTTGATTCCCATTGAGTGTTCATGATAGGAATCAGCTCTATGGAAAGAAGCAGTTGTATGGGAAGGTTTATAAAAGGAAAAGGTTCAAGGAAAGCAGAGAATTAGTTGGAATTAACTCGGAGGATTTAAATAAATGAGAGATTTTAGGAGAGGATTAAATATTTTCTGTTATGAGAAAGATTTTAGGAGTAGTTTAGGTATTTTCTGTTATGAGAGTATTTATTAAGTAATTGGTAGAAGATTAGGGAGAGTAGATTTTGTTGGTTATTAGGCCTTGGAGTGTTTGAGCTACTTAGTGCTCTATTCCTATCCTTTGCAATTTGCATTCAGTAATATTTAGTTTCATTATCAGAAATACTCACCTCGAGTATTGCTTTCTGCATTATATCTGCTGTTTGTGTGTGTGTGCTTATCAATTGGTATCCAGAGCCCTTTCTTGGTAGCTGTGGGGGCCTTTTCGCATGGACGCTACACAGATGGAGGATCAAGTTGCTGAGCTGCGAACAAAACTAGATCGCGTGATGCATTTGCTGGAAAAGGACGATCGACGCCGGCATCGACGCGGCCGGTCACCACCGTCACCACCACCACGAAGACCGTCTTCTCGGGTGGCTGCAGATGATCGTTGGATTGGGGGTTCTAGAGGGGACCAGGGGAGACGCCACACGCCTTCTCCTCCTCGCAACGAGCGCCGCAGTTCGAGGTCAAGGGACCACGATGATCGGGGCTCCCCCCAGTCCTTTGTTGGTCATTCTCGCCATTGGGAGCGACAGCCGTGGCCTAACCGGTATCGCGATGAAGACGTGGAGATTTCACAAAGGCGACGTGGCCCTGATCGGCGCATGGAGGTTCCAATCTTCGTCGGAGACGATGTCTTGGGATGGCTTGCTAAAATGGAGCGGTATTTCCGCATCAATATGATCGAAGCTGAAGAAAAGTTTGAAGTTGTGATGCTGGCACTCGAGGGGAAGGCGCTTTACTGGTACCAAATGTGGGAGGAGCAAACTCACTTCCCTTCATGGCGCGGATTCCGTGAAGCAATCACCCGGCGTTTCCAGCCAGGAGTGATCAAGGATCCGTACGGCCCCTTGCTCCGTCTACGCCAAACAGGCACGGTGTTGGAGTACATCGAAGCCTTTGAGAGAATTTCTGGTCCTATACGCAATGTTGACAAGGAGATGCTGAGAGGGATTTTCATTAATGGGCTGCATGGTGGGTTACGGGCCGAGATAAAGAGTTTGGAGTTGGGCTCTTTGGCTGAGGTGAAAGACAAGGCCCTTCTGTTGGAGGAAAGAAACAAGGAGTGGAAGGGGGGTGGAGTTGGGCCACCTGATCATGGATTGGGCCATTCTAAAGGCCCAATCATGTATAAGAGCCCCCTGTATCCTTCCAGAAGCAGCCTGAATACTACGCATAACATTCCACCACCACCAAATACAAGGAGCTCGGAGTCTGCCAACAAGGGCGATGTCCGACGTCTTTCCCAGGAGGAGCTCCGCGATCGCAGCCGCAAGGGATTATGTTTTAAATGCGGCGACCGCTGGGATCGGGGACATCTGTGCAAGCTACGACATTATCATCTTGCTTTGGTGGAGGATTTGGAAGAGGAGGAGAGTTCCACGGCCGAAGATGAGGTTGAAGATGGACAACCAGAGACCCAGCTAGCAATGAAGTCCCTTCGCCTCACTTTCAACAGCCTACAAGGCTTTACAACCTTCAACAAATCTTTTAAGGTTCAAGGGAAGGTGGCGGGTTTCGAAGTCATCATTTTGGTGGATACAGGAGCTGAAGCTAATTTTATCTCAGCTCCCTTAGTCTCTCAGCTTCAGTTGCCAACACAAGACTTATCGTTTACGGTGGAGGTAGGAACAGGGGAGGTCCATAGTGGGTTAGGTATCTGTGAAGCACTGGAAATCGAGATCCAGGGGATCTCCATAACTCAATCTTTCTTTGTTTTGGAGCTAGGGAGTGCGGATGTGATCCTGGGATATGGGTGGATAGCTGGACTGGGAGACATCAAGGGAAATTTTCAAAAATCAATTCTTCAATGGAAAGTGGGGGAAGATTGGACAGGTATTCAGGGTGACCCCGCCTTAGGCACAACTAGTGCTTCTTGGCGAACCACCTTGAAGACACTCAAGGCTGATGGTGAAGGCTATTACGTCACCCCATGTGTACCAAGGCCAGAGGAGGCATCTGTACCACACGGCAGTTCAGTTGCAATGTTACCAGAGGACATTACGGAGATACTCACACATTATGATGATGTTTGTCACCTCCCAGAAGGACTACCTCCCCAACGTGCCCAAGATCATTCAATTAATCTGAAGAAGGGAGCAAACATACCCAATATCAGACCCTACAGATATCCCTATTTTCAGAAGAATGAGATTGAGAAAATCATCAGTGAAATGTTGTCATCTGGAATAATCAGAACTAGTACAAGTCCGTATTCTAGCCCAGTCATTCTAGTACGCAAGAAGGATGGGGGATGGCGATTTTGTGTCGACTACCGTGCCTTAAATAAGGTAACTATTCCGGACAAATTTCCAATTCCTATTATCGATGAGTTATTGGATGAATTAGGGGGAGCACATCTTTTCTCAAAGCTGGATTTGAAATCGGGCTACCACCAGATCAGAATGAAGGAAAGTGATGTGGAAAAAACAGCATTTCGTACACATGAAGGGCACTATGAGTTCTTAGTTATGCCGTTTGGGCTTACCAACGCTCCTTCTACTTTCCAGGCACTTATGAATTCTGTTCTGAAACCATATTTGAGGAAATTCGCCTTGGTTTTCTTCGACGATATCCTAATCTATAGCAAAACTGAAGCAGAACATAAGGAGCATTTGGTGAAAGTACTAGAACTTTTGAGGCAGCACCAGCTCTACATTAACAAAAAAAAGTGTTCTTTTGCACAACTAGAGATAGAGTATTTGGGACATGTGATTTCTGGAAAAGGGGTGGCAGCAGACATTAAAAAAATTGAAGCCATGCTAGCTTGGCCTGTTCCTCATGATTTAAAGGGGCTAAGAGGTTTCTTGGGGATCACAGGCTACTACAGAAGATTTGTGCGGGGATATGGCAAAATTGCTTGGCCTTTAACTCAGCTTCTTAAAGGCGACTGTTTCCAGTGGAATACAGAAGCACAAGGAGCTTTTGACCGCTTAAAAGAAGCAATGACCACTCTTCCAGTTCTAGCAGTCCCTGACTTTGAGAAAACTTTTGTGGTTGAAACAGATGCATCAGGCAAAGGATTGGGAGCGGTTTTGATGCAAGAAGGTAGACCAATAGCTTACATAAGTCAAAAGCTATCAGAAAGAGCCCAACAGAAGTCAGTGTATGAGAGGGAGCTCATGGCTATAGTTTTAGCTGTCCAAAAATGGCGACATTACCTTTTGGGAAGGAAGTTTATTATACATTCTGATCAAAAGAGTTTGAAATTTCTGGTGGATCAGCAGATAATGGGTGAAGGGCAGCAAAAATGGATCACCAAGTTATTGGGTTTCGATTTTGAAATCCGATACAAAGCAGGTAAGGAAAATGGGGCTGCTGATGCTTTATCCCGTAGAACCAGCTTTGCTGCCATATCTTCAGTAACATTTCAGAATTGGGAAGGACTGGAAGACGAGATCCAGGCTGATACAAAATTAAAAAGCATATTGCAGGACCTTCTTCATGGGACAGAGATCCATGAGGGCTATGAAATCAAAGGTGGGAGGCTATTTTACAAAGGGCGTGTGGTCCTCCCTAGGAATTCACATCGGATTCCAATAATTCTCCAAGAGTTTCATAACTCAGTTTTAGGGGGACATTCTGGATTTTTCAGAACCTACAAACGGATTTCTGGGCTAGTTTGGTGGGAGGGAATGCGCCAGAAAATTCAGAAGTATGTTCAAGAATGTGAGGTTTGCAATAGAAATAAATATCAAACCTTGTCTCCAGCAGGCCTTCTCCAACCCCTACCAATCCCTTCTAAGGTGTGGGAGGATATCTCAATGGATTTCATTGGAGGGCTTCCAAAAAGCCAAGGTAAGGATACTATCTTGGTAGTTGTAGATAGACTTTCTAAGTATGTCCATTTTTTGGGATTGAGCCACCCTTATTCCGCCAAAGATGTAGCAAGCCTCTTCATTAAGGAGATTGTTCGATTACATGGATTTCCTTCGTCCATAGTGACGGATAGGGATAAGGTATTCATGAGTTCCTTTTGGACGGAATTATTTAAACAATCTGGAACCAAACTCAAGTACAGTTCAGCTTATCATCCACAAACGGATGGACAAACAGAGGTTGTCAATAGGTGTTTGGAAACCTATCTCAGGTGCTTTTCTAGTTCTAAACCCAAGCAATGGAGCAAATGGTTATCTTGGGCAGAATTATGGTTTAATACCACCTACCATTCTGCTGCCCGTACTTCTCCCTTTCAAATTCTTTATGGAAGGGAACCACCTGCAATAATTAAAGGAGATGTGACATCCTCAGCAGTGGAAGAAGTCAACCAGCTTTTAGCTAAGAGAAATTCCATTTTGGATGAATTAAAGTGGAATTTAAATAATGCTCAAGCCCGGATGAAAGCACAAGCAAATCAGAAAAGGAGAGAGGTTGAATATGAAGTGGGAGAAAAGGTGTATTTGAAGATACAACCATACAGGTTAAAGTCTTTGGCCAAGCGTGTTAACCAGAAGTTAAGCCCCCGTTTTTATGGTCCCTTTGAGATCATTGAAAGGGTTGGAAAGGTTGCATACAAGTTATTACTCCTGAGGGATCCTTAGTGCATCCAGTTTTTCATGTCTCATTGCTTAAAAAATGTTTAAGTTCAGAAGTGCAGTGCCAACCTTTGCCTCAATGTCTTACTGAAGAATGGGAGTTGAAGATTGAACCAGCCAATGTCATATCAACTCGAGTTAATGACCAAGGAGAAGAGGAAGTGCTGATTCAATGGCAAGATTTACCCGAGTTTGAAAATACTTGGGAAAGGGTGACTGACATTCAGTTACATTTTCCTCATTTCCACCTTGGGGACAAGGTGGTACTTAAAGAGGGGGGTATTGATAGGAATCAGCTCTATGGAAAGAAGCAGTTGTATGGGAAGGTTTATAAAAGGAAAAGGTTCAAGGAAAGCAGAGAATTAGTTGGAATTAACTCGGAGGATTTAAATAAATGAGAGATTTTAGGAGAGGATTAAATATTTTCTGTTATGAGAAAGATTTTAGGAGTAGTTTAGGTATTTTCTGTTATGAGAGTATTTATTAAGTAATTGGTAGAAGATTAGGGAGAGTAGATTTTGTTGGTTATTAGGCCTTGGAGTGTTTGAGCTACTTAGTGCTCTATTCCTATCCTTTGCAATTTGCATTCAGTAATATTTAGTTTCATTATCAGAAATACTCACCTCGAGTATTGCTTTCTGCATTATATCTGCTGTTTGTGTGTGTGTGCTTATCAGTTCATTGACCAATGATTAATTGGCCCTTTGTATAGTAGTCTAGCAGAGTAATCGTAGGTTATGATTTTCTTTATTCCTGATCAGGCAACAAATTACGAGGTGGAGGGCTTATGATCCTTCGATATTAGTGTAAGCACATGGTTGTTTCTTGGGGAACTCATTGCTTTATTCTCCTACTACATGACTTGCATTAGTTATGTGGTGCCTTTTGCCTTTGGATTTGGCTGTGCTCATGAAGCCTTGTTTATTTCTTTTTTCCTTCTATTTTCACTTGACTTTTTTAATAGGATATATCAAAATCATGATATTCCATGAGCTGCAACTAGATCATTATAGACTTCTTGTCACCTTATATCACAACTTCTCTGGTTTGCCCTTGCCACCTCTATTGAGTGTTTTTGTTTCTGATTCACATCTATGCGGTCACCGCACCATCATTGTGATCTCCCTTCTTTGTATTATGGTATTCTTAACGAAGTCACTGCCTTGCAACTTGTTCAAACTTTGATTGTTATCGTTCATCTTGTCTGATTGACATTCGATTGATATGACTTAGGTTTAGTGTTTTAACAACCTAGGTTTCGCAAGCTTTTGGGTTCTATTTGAAACATTGAATT
Source organism: Dalbergia cultrata (assembly GCA_031216105.1). Taxonomy (NCBI): domain Eukaryota; kingdom Viridiplantae; phylum Streptophyta; class Magnoliopsida; order Fabales; family Fabaceae; genus Dalbergia; species Dalbergia cultrata. Next base: position 66,019 of record JAVHNL010000182.1, on the reverse strand, counting down.
GCTGCATGATACTGTTGGTCATTTTGCTCTTGCTTAAAATGAGTTGGGTTTATATGACGATAACATGCTTCTTCACTTCTGATGTGTGTGCTTTTCAAAATTCATTTGCAATGTAGTCCGGTTCAAGTGGAAGGTGATATAGAATATTTGCTTTGTTGTTAGTTTTTACTCGCTAATAATATTTCAATATTGTTTTTCAATTTAGTGGTGCTTTCTGTTTTTGGGGACTTATTGCCCTTTCTAGTCCAAAATATTCTTATCAACTTAGTAGTGCACTTTAAATATCTCATTTTATTTTATTTTTAGGTGGTTGTGGTTTTACTTGTAGCGTTAATCACGGCTTGGAGTCTACAAAATGGGGGAGATAATATTGAACTATGTGAATGGCAAAAGCACCGAATGTTAGGTCTCAATGTCATCATAACAAGTGTCGATCATATTTTACACACCTTTTTTTTTTAGCATTTTGCCTATGACAATCTTTGCTGCTGAAAAATGTGGCTCCTGTTTACATGGACCATCCGGACTTAAGAAAAAAGCATACCACATTGGATTGTCATTGTTCTATTCTTTCACTGTCTTCTATAATGCTGCTTTGTCATGCTTGAAGCTCCTGGAAAGAGCAATAAGATGAGACCTGACAAAGTACTTTTGAGTATTTCCTGCAAAGGCTAACTTATATAGTTTATTCCATCTGATTTATTTTGTCACTGTTTTCTAATTAATGAATTTAATTTAATTGGCATAAAAGGTTCTTTATATTTTTAATTCTCAGGCTAATGCCAAATTATTCTTAGGCTTTTTCTATCGTTTTTTCAAATTTCAGGTGGACAATGGAAGAAGAATCAGACTTGCTCAAGATTTGGTCTTAAATTCATACAACAAATAGAAGGAAAAAGCCATAACAGAAGCATTTTTCTAACTTGTTGAGGCATACCCCCAAAAAAAAAAAATCTAGTTCAGACCTAGTTACTTTTTAATCAATGATTCGGAAGCTTCACATGTTTTCTTTTAGTTATGCCATGAAATAGTTATTTGGTTAATTTGATTTCTTTACAGGTTGAACATGTATTAAGCTTATATTTCGTATGATGCTAGTAACCTTGTAATATGAAATGTGGTAGAAACCAAGGTTACTTCATGAAATTGAGGTTGCACTTCTTCAAGTCTCAAGAATAGATATCTTTACAAGCTCCCTTCATTGCAGTAATTTTGCATACGCCATGGCACTGAGCTGTCATAATGTCTTATTATTTATTAATTAACATATTTCTTTCCATGTGTTGCTCAGTTTGTCATCCTCTTACAAATTTTGTAATATCAATGGGTTTCATTGAAATTAGGTGATATTTGAGACTCAACTTTTATTTTACTTGAATAATAATAAGTTTAGTATGTTATAAAAATTGAATGTGCACCATGGTCTCGAGATTCCAAGTCTCACCGCATACAAGATAGCAGAACTGAAATTCGAAGTTCTGCCATTATATAAGGTAATGAGAATATATAAGTTAAACTTTAAAATAATAACTTTAAAAAATTATTTGTATTAACACTAAAATTGAAATTAAATTTGATTAGTATACCCAGAAAAACATATAAGAATGATTAAACTTGATTAATAACACTTCCACATTGTCTATCTTTGTTGTGTAAACATTGCACATGGGCTTGTGTCTTGGATGCTCTCTTGCTATGAAGAAACAGTTTTGTATCCTCAAAAGGAAATGGAACAAGTTAGATGCATATAACATTTAAGCACACGAAGTTCATTCCCCATCGCCAAATACAATATCCCCTACAACCATACACAATATTAGATTTAGCATCTTATTCTATAAGGATGCCATACCGTGTATGCCTAGTCTAGTTTAGTCTAAACCTCTAGCCAAGATCACCTCAAATTTGTTGCTGGACCTATGTCAAATAACAAGTAACAGTATTCATACAGTGCGACATCTCTTACCCATAGCAAATTCTTATTCTTAACACAAGCACAATCATACATTCTTAAAAGCTAATAGAGTGGCATCATTGTTATGTCGTGTCTCTCCACCAAGGACAACGTAGCAAAGAACCAAAAAATGCTCTATCAATATTCAACAATCTGTGTTCCAATGAAAAGCCCAGAATAAAGAAAATATAATTGTAAACCTTATAAATGCCATCCATCAATACCTCCTGTGGTAGCAATCCACAAACCGACCTGAAGGGAACTCATGCCATGTGACCACGACCTCCACAGTTCACAGGGGCCCCCATGCAATCCCTATTCATGTGAGTAATGTGATCAAATTGCTTGCAGTTCTTGTATACAACATCCCCGTAACCACTACATATACCTCTTCCTACAGATACAATCTGGTCTGGCTTATAACAATTGTTGCACAACCTTAAGTCCCCTGAATTGTGCACTCTCTAGCATGATGCCCAGCTTCACCACATGAATGGCAAATGCCTTTATTTGGACAGTTGCTAGCCCATGTGGCCAGAATCTTTACAATTCTAGAGCAGCAATTGTTGTGCAATCAGAAGCAATGTGCCTGATCAAAAACGTAAAATCTGAATCATAAAATCTAGCCACTCAAGCCTGAACACTTGTTAGCAGATAACATATATTGACATATCTGAATTCGACATTAACAAAATAATCATGTTCTTCTTACTTGAAGACCTTTGGTTTGGAAGTTGTAAAAATAACCCACATTCCTATTTCAACCACACTTTTCCATCATTATTTTTTATGTATCAAAGGGTAAGGGGGCTCAGCTAAGAAGAGGGACAATAAGTCCTGAGTGAAGAACCAAAACAGATAGTGAAATGGAGTAACTGATTCAGTGGACAAAATAGAACAGCAAGAAAAGGAAGATAATCATTGGAGTGAGTTGCTAAACAAAGGATATAATACAAACCAAGTGAATAACTAACTTTACCATGTGACTTTTGTGCTTTTTATTTTTTTAACCCTATTAACCCCTATTAAGTAATCATTCTTGATTGGGTACATAACAACTGCTTCCTTCTTCTAACGCCTTGTTCATCATCTTATCATGTACATGTATTTTGTTTTATCTTTTGCTTCAACAATCAATAAACACTTTGCAGTTGCATTCAAAGCACAATTAAATTAATCATTCACTATCACTAACAAGAAGAAGTAGTAAAAACCCTCAATACCCGCAAGTCCTCATTCACCATAAGGATAAGACCCCCAAACATTATCCCCCCAAATAGAATCACTACATAAATCTTACAAGTCAAGAAAAAAAAAAAATTCATTTTCAAAATGCAACCGAACTTCTTTTTTTTTCTTTTTTTGTGTTTGTATTACATACAATAGTTAGGGAAAAATAAATAGCTGATAAAAGTTCCACAACTTAAGAACAATAAGTTTATGAGATACAACTTTTCAATGCTATCTGCTAAATAAAATTTAAACATACCAAACATGACATCTCGACTTCCTTCTGCTGACAATGACAGCAGAGCCAAAGGAAGGGACCACTTAAAAGATGACGAGCCGGCGGGGTCACGGTCACAGGCGGCGAAGAGGACGCCAAGGATGGGTGGACTTGGCGTCGCCCTTCGTCTTCATCTTGGCCCAGAATGCGGCAAGTAGAGATGGAGATGCATACTAGCGGAGGCAGGTGGAGAGGGCAGATGCCACAATTTAGAGGAACAAAGGATTGGGGTTCAATGTGCTAGGGTTCATGGGATTCACACTCATTCAATTTTGGGAATTTGGGAGAATGTAAGTTAAAATCTGAGTGTAACTTGCAGTTGTTACTGAGTAGGGTATTTTGAATGCAAGTGCTTGTATGTATGATTAGTGTTGTATGTTATAAATGACACAAACCAAAAACGTGAATTTGACAGTGTGATGTGGGTCAGAGTACAAAAGATTAAAACAGAGGAGTGAGATCAGGAAAACAGCAAACCTTTAAGTGAGCGGACCCATCAGAGCTCATGCTCCAACAGGAAGCTGCCAAGATAGATCAGGTACGCTGTGCTCAATTTTGCCCTGGGTAGTGTAGAAATCACCCTCAGCTTCTCTCACTCTAATCTACCACTCCACACGTTCTTTTTTTATTCATCCATGTCACTACGGAACCATTCCTTGAAAATTGCAATCAACTAGCATGGTAGAACGCGCCTTTTTCATAAGGTGGTCTTTCCTTCAAAATCAATATAACTCGTGACAAATGATAGGTTTGCAAGGTAACCTACAATTCCCCCTTAACTTCGAGTGTAGGGAATTTAAAAAATGAGATTAACTCTTTATCCAATTATTCAATAAACTAATTTACAATGAGGATAATTGATTTATTTATAAACCTAAATTATCCACTAATATTTCTAACAACCTAATAGATTGCTATTGATACTCTTTGTAACATCCTAATTTTTAACCTAATACTCCTGGAATGTATTTAGGTTAACAATTAGTTTATTACTCTTTAGTCTCATTCTTTCTTTAAAATACTTAGCGGAAATACGAATAAATTTTTCTTTTTGAAACTTGAAAACAAAACATGAGCCGCACGCTAATACAAAATCTAACGTTTGCCGTAAACTAAACATACAAGAAAGAGAAATCATATTATTCATAACCACAAAATACAAATGTTATACATAACAACGCAATATAGTCATAACATCATAAATACATAAATTACTACTATCATAGTTCCATTGTCACACCAAAAGGAAATACACACACACACACAGATATATATATATATATACACACACACACATAAGGCAGCATCTACGTGCTTCCGCTACATCCCTCTAATCTGACTCGTGGCGTGTGCCTCATGCCCATGCCTTAGTAGATGTCACGAACCATGTCATTATCTTCGTCTGAAGACGACACGGGAGAAGAGAGGGATGAGAAACTCATTCAAAGTTCTTAGTAGGGATTTCCGACTCCAACACAAGTGCCATCATCATCGTCCTATCCACTTCGGTTTTAATTATGAAAAAGGTGTTCATGCATAAGGTTTAGTTTTAAACTTCTCAAATATATTTATCCAAAGTGGGTGTCTTTTAGTATGAGTCTTAATGACATGAATGCAACATATATTGGATGCATGCATGACAATACCATATGCACATTCATATGAAAATCATAGTATTTGAGCACAACATAAGGAAACATAATTCATATACGTGGCATAAAAAGGTACAATACTTTCATATAACTTCTTTCTCATATTTAAACTCTTAAGTTCTTTTTCTCAAGGACCACCCACTTATCATGTCCACCAAAATCCAACCAACATACCGGCCCCGGCGATTTATCGTAGTCACCAAACTCCATCTCACCTATCGCCTAGGAATGAGCTCAATCCTAACTAGTCATCACTAGATTTAATATGGGGTAATAGAGGGGGTAACTTATCATTTCTAAGGATCACCTATCATAACCTTTAATTCAGGGAGTCCATAGAAATATTTCTTTCTTTGAAATGCTCTGCTGATAACTAGTACACAGTGATATTGTCCGCTTTGGCAAGCTCAATGTCAATACCTGCATGGTTTTGTTTCCTGAGGGTGCTTGGCTAAACTGGTGTCACCCAGGATTCGTCTCAGTACTGTCACATTTCAAAAATCTTATGAAGTTTTCAAAAACATTCTCAAGTCTTTTAAATTTGATGAAAATTCGACAGCATAATGGCTATATACCGAATTTCCTCAAATTTGCTTTATGCCACATAAACTTATAAAGCATGTACTTTCTCATTCACTTCCATAAAACAAAGCAATTTACTAGAGTCATGTTACGGATAAAAGACAAGGCCCAATACTAATTGGGTTGGATGATGGCCTTGAGGCCCATTACCACCCTCCTATCCTATATAAACCAAGGAGTAACCCTAAATGAGGTATGAATTATTTCTATCATGTTTACACCTCTTAAGCACCCCGTAACTTGGGCGTTAGAATCCTTGCAGGTACCCCACCCCCGGTGGGTCATGAAGCTTGGAGGAAGAAGAGGAAAATCAACAGTGCATTTGTACTCCCCATGCCAGGTATACTCAACTCTATATTGTAACAGTGGCGCCGTTGCCGGGGACACGGCTCTTTGTAAGATTTTTCCTCATCTTCAGCATCTCTAATGTTGTCTGAGCTTTGAAGCACAGCAAGCGTTTTTAAATTATTTGTCAATTTTAATGTGTTGCCAAGATGCTTCTATCAATTTTTTCTCCAATTCTATTCCTTTTTGAATTTTCCGGGAAAAATGAGAAATCTTGTGTCTTTGAGAACAACTCTAGCTAGCCTCTCCAAAAGCAAGTAAGTTCTTTTTGAAGCATTGTACCAGACCATGAAGGTTCAGTCTCCAACACATTGCTAGAGGCACGGCTTGGAGAAGAAAAGAGAGAGGACAGGCTATGTGGATGCAACCTCGAAGCTCCATGAACAAACTATGAACAGCCTCCCAACCTCGGATGCTTGCACTATGCTCGCTAAGTCATACACCACTCACTTTGCTCAAAAAAAGAGTGAAGGCATGGAAACTCTCGCTCTCACTGCCACCTGACTCGCCGCTAGGCATGGAGAAGACAGCAAAGCCCTTCGCAGAAGAAAACCAAGCCTCTTATGGTTGCCAATTCCACAGTGGTTTCCAAGTTGTGGTGATTTCTGATTCAAAAAAGAAAGAAGAAGGAGAAGATAGGGGAGCATCTCCAATATATGAACAAAAAAAAAAAGAACCTGGCGGCACAACAAGGAAAGAAAGGAACCCTAGGTTTCCTGTACTGTACGATTTGGGGTTGTTGGCCCAAATTAAAAAAAAAAAAAAGGAAGGAGGGAAAGGGCGGCGCATAACAATGCAAGGAAAAGTGCCAACTGTTAGGTTTGCATGCATTATGGCCCAGCAACCCAATTTCAAAATGGATAAAAAAAAGGGGGCTAAAAAATGCAATTACCTCAGACAATGGGGGCTAGAACCTGTGCATCATTACGTGAGAGCTCCGACATTGTCCACTAGGCTGGGCAGCTATCATGCTTGGCTAATGTATTGTCCAATACTTAACTAGTCCGGGATTCCGAAGCAAAAAATTAGAAGTCTCCGAGAATGACACGAACAGGAATCCGAACCAATGTCCCCTACGTCATAAGATACGCGCATTGCCACCAAGCCACGAACCAAGGATGTTAAGTATTCGCATGAAGAATGAAAACTCACTTTTAGCACCAGCTCAGGAAAATATATACAAAGTAGAAGTCGGGATTCGAGTCCGGGGTCACAACACTCCGAGAAGAGCACGACACCACCAAGCCATTAACACGGTATGCACTCAAACCCCTCTATTAATTATTTAACATAAATATGTTGGAATCACAGAAGTTAATCTGAAGAGAATAGGAAGCTGAGTTCGAAGGCATGACCTCATAGTTCCGACTTCTGAGTTTCAAACTCCACCACCGAGCCATGAGGTTAGGATGTAGATCCTCTGCGTCTTTTATTTAATATTTAGCCACTCATGGAATGTTGCAAAATTAATACAAGAAATGCTGCATCTGGAGTTGAAGATGGGTCATCTGAGTTCCGACATGCATACATCACCACCGAGCTGCGAAATCAACATGCACACATTGTGTTATTTAACTTGTGAAGGTTCAGTTGCAAAAATTATATGGTAAATCAGGAAATAGGTTTGAACCAAGGCCTCTCGAGATCCGACCTACAACCACTGGGCCACCAGTACGGAATGCACAAGAGTCGCATGATATAATATATATCTCAACAACTCATGACCTGCTCAGGTGCAAAAAATCTGTAAAATACCAGATGTTGGTAGTCGAACCCCCAAGCATCCGAGTCCCGAGATACATGCTTTGCCACCAAGCTATTAACACGGAAGTCGGGGGTAGAACACGCAATCATTGCCACCATGCGTATTATATTTATTACTTGGCATGCACTATATTTGTTATTTATTATGAAATTGTCGAAGTTACGAGCCCATGGACAGTCCAAAGAAATCCCAAGAGGAGTGCGAGATTCGAACCCACCTTCACAGCACACCGTGAAGGGAAACTCACCAACAAGCCATGAGTTCAGCGTCAACAACTGTATTATTACATATTCAAACAATCTTGGAATTGCAAATGTAATCCGAACAAGTGGGGTAGTCGGGGATTTCATCTGAAGTTCCAAGCTAAACCATGAAGTGTTGTAGCAAAATAGCATCAAAAAATCAAAGTCAATGGCGGAGATCGGAATTGAACTTGCGATTAGGTATTCTGTGCTTGTAATATTACCACTTAGCCGCGAGTTCGGGACGTACACTGTTCACAAGAAAAAATATATATTTTTACTCATGCAGGAAAATATAAAGTTACAAGCCAGGGTTCGAACGTGCATGCTTCGAGATCTGACGGCATACCCAACCAACATGGTACGGGCAAGCTGAGGTTGGAAGACATGATCTCCGAATTCCAAACTATGCAACACGCCAACAAGCTGGCAAGTCTCCCAGGTTCTGATCTGTTATACACCATTTCACCGAATATCTAGAAATACTATGAGATCTAGAAATACTATGAGCACACTAACATGATTTTTAGCTACTAAATTGCATAAAATTACATGCATTCTCTATTATCATCAGCTATTATTTTTCATAAATTGCTCACATCCGACTTGATAATCTATACTCATCTAAATAATATTGGTTTACTTTATACGCACAATAGTGTATAATTATATTTTGCCTAACATCATTCTTGAGAGCTGTTACATGAGGCACCCCAACTTGAAGCTCAATAGTTAATTGACCATGAACAAGGTCGTCCAACATAGAATACGCGGCTGGGAAAACAGTGTCCAATGAAATCACGACAAAGCCCAAATTGAAGCTTGTAAGGTCAAGGAAGAGAAAATTCAGATTCAAGTGAAGATTCAAATTTAAGAAGAGCCGTCCCTCGGGTTCCACATTAATCGCCCGAGCAGATGTGAAGACAACGATCCCCCGAGTTTGACATTACTCATCTGGCCGAATATGAAGACAACAATCACTGGGTTCAATTTTGGTCACCAGCTGGATGTCAAGCTCATATTCGACGGAAGCCACACCTGAGCTTTGTCCGAACTCATCTCGCTTAGCACATGGGAGTCGCACTTGAGCCCCATTCGGCTTCAAGCTCAAGTTCGACGAAAGCCACACTTGAGCTCCATCCGAACTCATCTCGCTTAGTCCATAGAAGCCGCACTTGAGCCCCATCCGGCTTCAAGCTCAAGTTTGACGGAAGCCACACTTGAGCTCCGTCCGAACTCATCTCTCTTAGGCCATGGGAACTGCAATCGAGTCCCATCCGGCTTAAAGTGCACATTCAATGGAAGCCGCACTTGAGCTCCATTCGAACTCATCTCACTCAGCCCACGGAAGCGATGCTTCAAGTGTATGGTCGATTAAAGCCATATGCAAGCTCTATCTGAACACGTTTTTCTTAGCCCATGGGAGTCGCACTCAAACTCCATCCAATTTTGAGGACGAATCTAATAAGTCATATACCCAAGCTCCATTCGAACTCATGATGAAATTTTAATCCAATTCTCAATATGACAAATGATAAACAAATGCTAAAATTACCTGGAACAGTCGAGCTTGATGAGTCCATGACTGGGTAGCTTCCTGTCCTGTGAAAAGAATCACCAAAAGAAAGAAATCCAGAGAGAGAGCTCCTCCTATCACCCCTTCAGTTGTTCTGAATGTGTTCTGTCTCAATGGGACATTGACCACCTTGAAAGGGTTAGGAGCAGGGCCTCACTGGGTTAGTAACGAAATGGGCCAAACCTACCCATTGTAGCTCAGCCCAATAACAATAACCAAAAATCCATATCCATTAACAACAATTAATCTGAAAATGGGCTTAATAACATGGTTTGATAATTTTATTTGGCATCCAATTAATCTGGAATTAATATTAAAAACTATAATAAAACATGATTTATGCCAGTCCACACATAGAATATTCAACATTCTCCCACTTGGACAGCATAAATCAAAACATCAAGATATACCAGATTAATCAACAATATGTGGCCACAATAAGATGCCAAAATAAGCCAACATAAACCACAAAAAGGTCCAAAATGGAACTACAAGCATCTCAACAATGCAGAAAATCATACTTGAAGGAATAGTGATATCATACATTGTAAGACACTTATATCCTATGACCCAACAACAAAGTGGAATATGGATAAATGGGAAAGCACAATAAAACCGGCATGCCAAAGTTTGAACAAGGTGCAATTTCCCAACAAAATGGCCTAAGCATCCGCCCAAGATGCCATATAAGATTCAACAAATCTTGTCACAATAACAAGATTGAGACTGGGTCCAAAATGTCTCCACAATATGCTATCATAATGTATAAATATACAATAATAATTGTAAAACTAAACTGCGCAGAATAAACATATGGCAATTTCAATATTATTGAATATCTCAAATATCACAAATATGAGGTCATAACAAAACATAAACATGAACTCCACTAATCCAAAACATCAAAAGATCTCACTACACCCATACGGGTTACATGATCAACAAAAGCTTTAACAGTTATGCCTTTTGTTAAGGGGTCAGCAACATTAAGCTTTGTAGGGATATGCTCAACACGAGTTTTAAACTCTTGGATCTTTTCTCTCACAAACATAAACTTTGTCTCAAAGTGCTTTGTCCGCTTTGAGCTCTTATTATTAAGAGAGAAGCTCACCACAGCAGAGTTGTCACAATATATAGGCAGAGGCCTAGAGATACTCTCCACAAAAACAATCAGCAATAAAGTTCTTCAACTATATCGCTTGACGTGTAGCCACATAACAAGCTATATACTCTGCTTCCATGGTTGATGTAGCTGTAAGAGTCTGTTTGACACTCTTCCAAGAAATAGCTCCTCCAGCTAACATAAATACATAACCTGATGTGGACTTATGATCATCTGGACAACCACCATAATCAGAATCACAACAACATGTTACCTCAAGATGATCTGACTTCCTGTATGTAAGCATACAATCTTTGGTACCTTTTAGATACCTCAAAACACATTTTGCTGCCTGCCAATGTGCCATATTAGGTTTACTCAAGTATCTCCCAAGTACACCAACAACAAAAGCAATATCAGGATGTGTACAAACTTGAGTATACATAAGGCTACCAGCAACAGAAGAATAAGGAATTTTCTTCATATTTGCCATTTCACTTTCAGTCTGAGGACACTGGGCATTAGAAAGCTTCTCACCCTTTTGAATGGGTGCAACACAGGGCTTACAAAATTGCATATTGAACCGGTTCAAGATTCTATCAATATATCCTCGTTGAGACAAACCAAGGATACCATGAGATCTATCACGATGAATCTCAATGCCCAAAACAAAAGATGCATCACCAAGATCTTTCATATCAAAATGAGTTGTAAGCATCTGTTTGGTCTCATTTAGAAAACCCACATCATTACTAGCCAAAAGGATATCATCAACATGAAGAACAAGAATAACAAATTTTCTCCCACTATTCTTCAGATAAATGCACTAATCAGCTGCATTTTCCTTAAAGCCAAGAGACCTTACAATATGATCAAACTTCAAGTACCACTGTCTAGAAGCTTGTTTCAAACCATAGATGGATCTTTTTAATTCACAAACCATATGTTCCTTACCACTTTCAACAAAACCATCAGGTTGGTCCATATAGACATCCTCAAATAAATCAACATTCAAGAATGATGTCTTAAGATCCATCTGATGAAGCTCTAAATCAAAATGAGCAACCAAGGCCATTACAATGCGAAAGGAGTCTTTAGTAGAGACAGAAGAGAACGTCTCTTTGTAGTCTATGCCTTCCCTCTGGTTGTACCCTTTAGCAACAAGTCTGGCTTTGTACCTCTCTATCTCTCCTCTAGCATCATGTTTGGTCTTAAAGACCCATTTGCAACCAACAGGTTTGCAACCTTCAGGCAACTCTACCAAATCCCAAACATCATTCTTTCACATAGAAGCCAATTCGTCTTCCATAGCAGCCAGCCATTGTGAACTATGAGAATCAGAAATGGCTTCATGGAAAGTAATAGGGTCAGAATCCCCAACACAAGTAAACTCATGTTCCTGCAAATAAACAACATAATCCTTGAATCTAGTAGAGCCAGTAGATGTGGGAACACGCTCAGATCGCCTCAATTGAGGCACAACAATATCAGGATTTTGAACATCATGATCATCATGTGGATGAACATCAGCATTAATAATGGGATCCGTGGCTTCATCACAAGTGACAACAGCGGGCATGGACTCGGGCAAAGGAGTAACAGGTACAGGAATAGTGACATGCTCTTCTTTGAAGCTAACAACACGAGGTTGTTGAGTTGCAACATGTTCTGTATCATTTTCAAAATAGACAACATGATCAGATTCAACAACTCTAGTGGTATGAGTAGGACAATAAAATCTAGAGCCTCTAGAGCCCACACAATACCCTACAAAGAAACCACTAATCGTCTTAGGATCAAGTTTCTTTATTTCTGGATTGTAGAGTCTAACTTCTGCCTTACAACCTCAGACATGAAAATGCTTCAAAGTAGGCCGTCTCCCTGTCATAAGTTCATATGGAGTCTTTGGAACTGACTTACTAGGCACATGATTCAAAATATAAGCTGCTGTCTTCAGAGCTTCTCCCCATAAAAAATCAGGAAGAGTTGAATGGCTAAGCATACACCTAACCGTCTCCATGAGAGTACGATTTCGCCTTTCATCGACACCATTTTGTTGCGGAGTGCCAGGCATAGTATACTGTGCCTCAATACCACAATCCTGCAAAAACCTTGCAAAAGGACCAGGATTCCTGCCAGTTTCATCATACCTTCCATAAAATTCACCACCTCTATCAGATCTAACACACTTAACCTGTGTGCCAAATTTCAACTCAACAGCAGCTTTAAAAGTCTTAAAAGCATATAAGGAATCTGATTTCTCACGCAACAAATCAATCCAGCCAAATTTTGAGAAATCATCAATAAAGGGTGATGAAATATCTAAATCCTCCCAATGCAATGGGAGTAATTAGCCCACAGATATCTGTATGAATCAACTGTAGTATACCTTCACTCCTACCAACTCTTTTCTTCTTGACTCCAGCAGTGAGCTTTCCTTTCACACAATCAATACAAGTATCAAAATCTGAGAAGTCCACACTATGAAGAATGTTCTCCTTGATCAATCTCTCCATCCTTTCTCGAGATATGTGTCCCAACCTCCACAACATAGAAGAATTTTCAACAGCTTTTCCACGCTTTTTCCCAACAACATTATTGACATTGGAATGTTGTTGTTCAAGAGAGAGAGGATCAAGATCCAACATAGACATGCCATTCAATTTAACACCATAACCAACAACAGCAGATGCATAATATAAAACAACTTTATTAGATCCGAAATGGAAAGAGTAGCCACAATCATCCAAAACAGAAATTGAAATCAAATTCCTTCTCATAGAAGGTACACAAATAGTGTCTCGCAAAATCAATTCATGTCCACCACTTAATTTCAAAGCAACTACTCCTATATGTTCTACTTTGACATTCATCCTATTTCCAACCGCAACTGACACTTCCCCTTCATTTGGCCTTCTCCTGGTTTTGAGCTCCTGCACAGATTTTGCAATATGAATGGTCGTACCAGAGTCTAACCACCAAGTATGAGAAGGTACATCAACAAGATTAGACTCAAAACAAACTAGAAATAGATGAATACCTTGCTTTTTCTTCTCTAGCCACTTCTTAAACTTAAAACAATCAGATTGTTTGTGCCCGAACACATCACAAAACTTGCAAGTGCCATTGAATCTCTTTTTAACACTAGATGGTTCACCATCTTTGTGAACTGAAGGTGGCCCAAACTTATCACTCCCTTTCTTCTTGAACTGAGGTTTGCTACTATTTCCCTTAAAATACTTCTTCTTCTTGTCATGACTTTTATGGAAAACCAACTGAACAACTTGAGCTTTACCCTTCTTCATAGTTTGCTCCTCCTGATTAAGAATAGCTATGAGCTCATCAATGGACCACTCTTCCTTTTGTGCATTATAAGAAGTCTTCAAAACATCAAATTCAGAAGGAAGAGAGTCCAACACCTGCCAAACTAGAAAATCACTTCCCAGTTCTACCTTCATGGATTTTAACTTGTTGTATCAGTTGGTGAGCTTCATAGCATGCTCACGAACACCAGACACACCATCATATCTAGTCTTTGTCAACAAAGAAAGATAGTAAGCTTTCTCCGTCTTATCAAATTTCTTGAACTTCTTGCCCACAGACTCAAGAAACTCATTAGCACTGTTCGTCTCAGAAACATTATCTTTAATAGTCTTGTCCATAGTGAACTTCATGGTCATCAGACAAACTCTATTAGAATGAGTCCACTTATCATGTTTTGCTATAACAGCAGTGGAAGAATCAGGTGTGGGAACTTTAGCCTCATTCTCAGTTAGGGCAGCATCAATGTTAGAAATAGCAAGGAACAATTTAACAGAATCAACCCAGTCCTCATAATTTGTTCCATTCAGCTTTGGTAAAGAGTTCATATTCATAGGCAAAGCTGAAATTTATACATTAATGGGAGATTTTATCAAGCATATCCAACAAAAGAAATAGAGCTTATGACCACAATAAAGTCATTTCATGCAAATGTAATCCCGCCGAAGGGTCCCGAATTACAATGCACAAATTAACTCTCGCATTACAAAAAATTATTATATTCTTAAAGCTAATATCGAGAGGATATTGAAAACTTTAAAATATAATTACCAGTCATCAGGAACTATATCAATAAAGACAAACCCTATGGGTAGGTGCGTTATTAAAATAATTCCTAATGCCACATTAGTAACAATATTTTTCAAATAACAATATTTTATCACAATCCGTCCCGCGAAGGAGAGCTCACAATTGTGAAAAAAATACCCAACAACAGTACAGAATTGGTCTAAACTAACACATCTCAGAAATATATGTCACAAAATTTTATAATAGCAACATGACATATAATCACAATAATAGATAATATGCATATAATAGAGTACAAAATTATTTAAATAATAAAAAAATACCAAATATGAGATTATGTTGAACATAATGTGCCTAATAATGTCAGAAAAGTGCACAAAAAATTTTTAGACCATAATTTGGAGAATATCTAATATTTTTAAGCAATTTATGTAGTCAAAAAATAATAATAATTATTTCTGATGTCCAGAAAAATAAATAAAAATCACCAATAATTCTAAAAAATTAAAAAACCCAAAATGAAAAAACAATGGGTCAAAACGGGCCCCGAATGGGCCTTCACGCCCCCCCCACGCGCTGGGCCCGCGAGTGGGCAAGGCCCGGGTACTGTTCATCATCTCCTACCTTGAGACGGGTTTAGCACGACCCATGGATATCTAAACGGGTCGAGAGCCATATCTCACTCAATTCTCAATGAAATTAAGTGATTTTGGTGTCTATGGATTCGTCTTTCAATTCTCTACAAAGCCCATATGATTTTGTGTTGAATAATAGTCTATAAAATTCCAGAAAATTCCACGAAAAACCAAGTGGGTAGGCTCGGTTTTTTGGTGATTTCTCTCTCAATTCTTAACGAAAATCCATGATTTTGGTGTCAATAGGTTCAAAATATTATCCTCTATAATACTCCTAAGCTAATTGAAACAAATTCACATAAATATGGGTTCAGGTTCATCAAATCGAAATCGGGTTCTATGTTAGGGTTCTAACTTTCAATGATAAAATTATCTCTGCATACTGAACCATTTTACACGATCTTTATGTCGATTTGTTCAGGGAATTATCAGTAACAATAACCTCAATTAATTTCGAAATTAATCGGTCAAATCATAAAATCCCAAATTGGATATTAGGGTTCATTTCATATACGAAAATACATTATTAACACCTTATATGAAACAGTAAAATCACGGCCATATCAGAATTGGATTGGCTCTGATACCAATTGATGAAATTTTAATCCAATTCTCAATATGACAAATGATAAACAAACGCTAAAATTACCTGGAACAATCGAGCTTGATGAGTCCATGACTGGGTAGCTTCCTGTCCTGGGAAAAGAATCACTAAAAGAAAGAAATCCAGAGAGAGAGCTCCTCCTATCACCCCTTCAGTTGTTCTGAACATGTTCTGTCTCAATGGGGCATGACCACCTTTGAAAGGGTTAGGAGCAGGGCCTCACTGGGTTAGTAACTAAATGGGCCAAACCTACCCATTATAGCTCAACCCAATAACAATAACCAAAAATCCATATCCATTAACAACAAAATTGTAACAAATAAGCTCAATACAATAATTAATCAGAAAATGGGCTTAATAACATGGTTTGATAATTTTATTTGGCATCCAATTAATCTGGAATTAATATTAAAAACTATAATAAAACATGATTTATGCCAGTCCACACATAGAATATTCAACAACTCATCGAGCTTAGCCTTATGTAAATCTTTATCTAAGCTCTGCCCGAGCTTCACTCAAGCTAGGCTCGCATAGGAATAACCATTTTTTTTTTACCAAAATCTTGTGTAAACAGCACCTCTAAGAAGTGCCACCTCGATGTAAACCTTTCCAAGATCCATACGACCTAATGCTACATAAGAAATACTTCCAAAGAGAGACACCTAAGCGAAATACAATTTGACCTATTTGCCTAGCCTAGATGCCAAGTGGTGTCGACTACACTTGGCTACCCGGCCAGCTCTCGGGGGGTGAAGGGGAAACAAAGTGTGGCGGAGAACAAAAAAGACCATGGAAGCTAAAATGCTACTGAAAAATACCTTCGTAAGTTCTCATGTTATCCTAAAAGTGCATGTATCCACTTTTCAACCCAAAGGTTGAACTATGCAAAGAAAAAACTAAGACGGAACTCAGATGCCAGTCTCACATAAGACAAAAAGGTAAGATTGACATGAAAAACTCGACATCCGATATTGACATATTAGATGCTAAGTTGGGGGCTCCAATTATGAAGGGGAACCTCGATGGGCTTATAAAGCTTATAAAACTTAACACACCCTGAATGATGGGAAAGTGGGTGTTGTAATAAATTCTAACCAATTACAAAGGAGGCTCCGACCATGGTGGGGGCTCCGATTATGAAGGAACCTTAGTATCAAGCTATCTAATTCGAGGTCTTAACTTCAGAGTTGTATCCAAATAACAACCTAGCTCTGAGGATCGTTAGAAGTTCAATGTCCGAGGTCCTAACACGAAAATTGAGCTAGCAAGGCCAATCTGAGCACGAAACCAGAAACCCCCTATGGACCAATTTCTGAACCCTCTTCTAGGATCGATACCTAGGGGAAATATAGCTCTAAATTATGGCACCCCTCGAACCCAAAATTTGGAGGACGAGTACTTCAGGTATAAAGCATAAGAGTGCAATAACTTTCTTCGATAGACGCCTTGAGCAAGGAAGATCAAATAAAGGGAAGTTGAAAAGAGTATACCTGAAGTTAAAGGCTAGAAATAAGGACTCAACAAAAATATCTTAGAGGCCAAGTCTTCAAAGACCTCCTAAAAGGACTACACATAGAAGATTAGAAACTTCTCATCATTGGAATATTACAGCTTGTGTATCGAAGAACATTAATCTCCTCATAGTCTCAAAAGAGATAACCCTGTTATTGCTGCTCTTTGTATCTTAGCCCCTACATGTGGAATCCTCTTGACAAGCGAGCTAAGAAAAAACTTTAATGATAAAGCTCGATTGGATAATTTGATTCTAGAGAGGAAGTTTATTAAAAGAACTCTTGATGAACTCTTGATGTTTAATCTTGGCACCTTGATCCCTGAGACTATGGCTTCATGGGATGTTAGACCCTTATGAATGGGGGCTCCATTTTGGTTACAGTGTCTCACAACTTAGGTTTTGTGATATCCCAAATAAAGAAATTATAATTATTTTGAATTATTATTATTATTATTATCATTTGTTATTATTATCAAGTACACCTAACACTAATATTATTTAACATTATAATTACTAAGTGTAGTTAGCATTAATATTAGTTATTACTATTATTAAGTCTAGATATATGCCACTAATATTAATAATAATTATTATTACTAAGTGTAGCTAGTATTATCATTATTATTATTAAGTGTACCTAGCATTATTATTATTTAACATTATTATTACTAAGTGTAGCTAGCATTGTCATTATTATTATTAAGTGTACCTAGCATTATTATTATTTAACATTATAATTACTAAGTGTAGCTAGCATTAGCATTATTATTATTAAGTGTACCTAGCATTATTATTATTTAACATTATTATTACTAAGTATAGTTAGTATTATTATTATTTAACATTATAATTACTAAGTGTAGTTAGCATTAATAATATTTATTATTTTATTAAGTGTAGACAAATAGCACTAATATTATTCATGATTATTATATTTGTGTATAAATATATGAGTGTAGGAGTGTGTATGTGTAAGAAATGTTTAGTTTCATTTTGCTAAGTTTTGCTTCCACCTCCTCTAAGTCAAACCTCCTCTAAACCAAACCTCTTCTTGGCCGAACTCATCTCTTGTCAAGCTTATGATCTTCATGGCCGAGCTTCAGTGAGCCTAGCTAATCCTCTCTTGGGACGTTGTGACGCTCCTTTCTTTTAATCTGTGAGATTGGTTATTTGTACCATTCCAATACTTCAGAGTAAAGTTATTAGTAGAAGCACACTCACGACTACCAACGGTGAGTTGATTTAAGCTCATGATCATACTTTTGGTCATTATTAATATTTTCCATATTATATAAATTATTTATGAAATTTTAGAATGATTTATGTCAAGGGAATATATTGTTATGATTATGCCTGTTTTAGAAATATTATTACTTTTACAGTTATCATGAAAATTAATCATTTTAGCAAAACACATGGGACCATAATTGATACCTTGCGTGTTATAGAATATCTTTTTCCTAGTTTATGAAATTGTGAGACCTTAGTTTAATGTTTACAGTAGATATATTAATTATCATGTTTTCAGACTATGTATTTCCTATGAAGATTTTAGAATATTAGATATGATTTATTGAAAGTATTGAATAAAATATAATTCATAACAATTGTCAGATACATATTCTATTGATTACTGAAATCATTATGTCTACAAGCTGGTGATCCCTTGGGCATGATTTTAGAATCTCAGTTATGCTACAGTCAAATTGTTAGAATTATATGAATTCGGAACTTTTATATTTATTTGGTTTATGAACAAATTATTTTATATTAATTAGTGAGAAACAGATCAGGTTAATTTGCCGGGATTGATCGTTAACCTTGGTACCAAGTGGTCCGCTAGAGGACTAGCTCACCCACAATAAGGAACCTAGTGAGGTGTCCATTTATGGGACCTAGTTAGGTACCCATCAGATTAGCCATTGGCTCAGATTTAGCTATTCAGCTCAGATAATTATGTATAGAATAATTCATGTTTCTCTACTAGTTATTGTCATAGATTCAGATAATTTATATGTAATTATATATGTAATATATTTCACATCAGTTGCATGTATATGTTATGTATTTTGTTATTGTCCCGTGTGGGTTGTGAGTGAAGGCTCGCTCACTGAGTTTTGATGAACTCACCCATCTCTTTTCCTTTCCCTACAGATCTGACTCTGATTTGGTTGTACCACAGGATCCTCAGTAGTTGTGCTACAGCGTCCTTGGTGAGCTTCGCTTTGGAGTGGAGCTTATTGTCAATTATGTCAGTCTAGTAGTGCTCCAATAAATTGTGTAGACAGGATCCCCGGACATGCATGATATATTTTCAGAATTTCTGTTAATTGTTTTGTTATGTTTGGCTTTGGCCTAGAATATGGATTTTATGCAAATTTATGTTCAGAATTTATGTTTTGAGAACAATTTCATATTATTGAAGTTTTAGTTGAACTTGAGATATTTTGAATAAATTTGGATTATTTATGCATATTAGTCAGTTACGTTACCAGAGGATTCCGTGGGGACCCAAATCCTCACGTGCCGGTCACACTCCATAGGTGGGTCGTGACAGGTTTGCAGCTTGGATCTCTTACACTAATGATCTAGGAAGGAACTTGGATGCTCGAAGCCTATTTCTTCCCGACAAAAGGTAATTCAATGTATAAAAGACAAAAATCGATGTACTTAAACCTATTCTAGAACCTAAAATTTTTATTAAGCTTGTTAACTCGACATCCGATATTAACATCTCGAATGCCGAGTTGGGGGCTCTATTACTGATAAAAGACAAGGCCCAATACTAATTGGGTTGGATGATGGCCTTAAGGCCCATTACCACCCTCCTATCCTATATAAACCAAGGAGTAACCCTAAATGAGGTATGAATTATTTCTATCATGTTTACACCTCTTAAGCACCCCCTAACTTGGGCGTTGGAGTCCTTGCAGGTACCCCACCCCCGGCGGGTCATGGAGCTTGGAGGAAGAAGAAGAAAATCAACAGTGCATTTGTGCTCCCTATGCCAGGTATACTCAACTCTATATTGTAACAAGTCATATAAACATATTCATCACAGCACATGCATCAACTCATTATAACTTAAAATCACTACATCATTAATTTATAGCATCTTATGCCTTAATCCTTTCGAGTCTCAATCTTAAAGTTTGATTAATCTAATATTTGTTCTTAACCTTTTATGTATCTAGGGGATCATTACCAATAATTCTTACTAATCATTATGGATATATCTACATCAACAGTCATAGGACAGAATTCTAATCTTTTAGTTTACGGGTGTCTAGGAGTTATAACATTTACCCTTTCTAAGTTCCGTCTTCTCCTAGCGTACTAAAATCAATTCCTAAACCAATTATGCGGGATTCTTACATATAAATACTAATTATAAACCATTCTTACTATGATTAAACATCCTGGAACAGAATCTATAATTTTTGTTTCTAAGGGTTCTAAAAATCTCATTTCTAATACTTTCTAGTTACTTGTTGTTTCTAACACTCACAAATTAATTTTTCCTTCACTCAAACATAATTTTTACACATTCTAACTCAATAAAACAACATCATACAGTGGTCAAAATTCCAAGGCAGTGGCCGAATCATATAGGTCACATAATTGCATAAAAACACATTTTCAAGTGCACACAAGTTACTAGTTTTCTCTTGGAATTAATTTAGGACCTCAAACTCTTTTAAAAACTAATTTATTTCATAAAAATCATAGAAATATAGGTAAGGGCAGTAGCTATTTTAATTTGCTTGTAGTTGAGATTTAAAACATAAAAACCTATTTCTAGCATTCTTTAAGTTCACCTATGCTTAAGAAAATTCTTAAAAACATAGTTTATTGGTCCTTGTGACTAGATGAGACTTATGCTAAGTCCATCTCCTTTACATGGCCGAAATTTCATTCATAAAAACACTTATATTTTTCAATCTTTACTTGAGATAATAATGGGCAAGTCTTTGAGCTCTAGAAATCTTTAGGTGATGACTTAAACATAAATATGCTATGCATTTCATTTTATTCTTCATTACAAAGTGAGAGCATAAAATAAATATGAGATGCAACTCATTATTATCTTTAAGGTTAGGTGATGGCTTGAAATATAAATATGAGAATGCTAGTTCATTTATTTATTCTTGGGAGTTTAGTGATAACATGGAAATAAATATGAATGCAACTTCATTTTAATCTAACTAGAGCTCATACAAGACTTCTAGAAGAACAATAATAATCTCAACCCAACACTTATCTATCAAGATAAAATGAGCTTTAGAGTTCTTGTACCAAGGTTTCAAGGAATCCTCATGGTTTGAACATCATCATCAAGCCCAAAGAAAATGAACAAGAGAGCAAAATAAACAACGCATTTCTTGAAACAAAACATAGAGAGAACTACACCATATTCTTTATTTTATGCTCAAGAGCTCCTATCTAGAGTAAACTCTAGAATGTGCCAGCCAACTTTAAGGTTGACAAGGGTAAGCTTTGAGCTTTTTGAAAACCAATGAGTGTTCTTTTCTTAAGTAAAATCTTTAATGAGCTATCTAGCATTTTCATCAAGAAAAAGGAAAATGAAAACCGAATCAAAGGAAAGGAAAAGGAAAAACCAAAACTAAAAGGAAAAGAAAAGGAAAGGAAAACCAAAGTTCTTCAAGATTAAAAACAAGAGCTTTAGAGGTTTCTCAAATGAAAATCTCAAGACCATTATCTTGAAACCTCATCATCAAGCTCAAGATTTTTCCTTTCAAAAATCAAGTCTCATGACGAAAAATAAAAAATGAGAAAAAGAGTTTGAACCAAGAGAAAGCTGGTACTTTTTCATATCAAGTGAAAGAAAGTTTTTGAAACAAAACCCCTACCAAGTGATTTCTGTTGTTAGAAGGAAAAAGGAGCTTGTTCTTGAAAAGGAAATGAGAAGAATACTCCTCTCCAAGTGGTGATGATGATTTTGCCCAAGCACAAGAAAAAGGAAGGAAATGTGTTTTGTATGAGCTTTGTGTTTGAGAATGAAAGCTTTGGTGTTTGGATGGTGGTTTATGGTGGTTGTGTGGTGGTTTGAGGTTGCAATATGATGGCTGTAGGAGGAGGATGAAGAAGATGAAGATGCAGAGAACTCTTAGAACTTAAGAGAAAATGAGAGAACTTGCAAGAATGCTCTTGAGCTTACACTTAGCAAATGATCATCTAAAGTGTATCCAAGTTCATCCAAGCATGATATTTATAGAAAAACAAAACAAATGGAGTATGAAAGGAGGGCGCGGGCTGTGAACTTCCAAGGCCATGGAGGAGAGAAAATATCTCTTTAATTGATCATTCAAAGGCATGGTGCAAGCATGGCCTTTATGTGCAAAACAAATCCACATGTGATGAATGTGGGGGAAAAGGTTTCAGCCATGTGCAGCCCATGGGGGAGGAGATTTGTTCATCTTATTGTGGTTTAGTGATATGTTTAAGTGTTTCTTTGATTAAACTTTTGATTAGGAGTTTGTAAGAAAGTGTTTAGATGAGGTAATTATGTAATTAGGAATATTGAAACATGAATAGTTGTGGTCTTGCTTCTTTAGCAAAAATCAAAACTCAATTTAGAATAAAATCATTCACAAACATAATTCCTTAATTTAAGGAATTAGAAAGAGAAAATACTATTCAAGATTCCATGACATAGAATTTTGACTTTTAGAAAAGTTTAAAGTGTAACTAAGCAATCTTAGGTTTTAATTAATTTTAATAAATTATTTTGACTCTAGATTAATTATGGAAATTAATTAATCTTTGATTAGAGCCTAATATTGCTTAGATTACCTTAATTACATCCTTAAGCTCAAAAATACTATTTTAAGGGCAAAATCGTAATTTTATACAAAGACTGTCCGGGGCCATCGAGACTTAAACAGATATCACCATATACATAAAAACATCATTTTAAACCTTCTGGAAAGTTTCTGGGTTCAAATGGCACTTATACCCGCATAAAAACGCTATAGGGGTAATTTGATCATTTTGATCCGAAACCTTAGAAAATGAGATTCTTATGCTCTATTAATATTCATTCACATATAATCCCCTTCTAACATTGAGTTGACCCTTCGAGAACTACCGGGCTAGCTATCCTCGAATTCCGGGTGGAAAATGATCTCAGTGGCATTTTGGTCATTTTCGCTCAGACAGAAAAATCGGGTTGTTACACTCTTGACAAATTAACTTACTATTTTAGGGTATAACACTACCTTCCCCTTCAAATCAACCTTATTCTCAAGGTTGAGGAAAAACAATTTTTTCCTAATTACAATCCATTATTTCCTATACAAAATTTAATGATTACAAATAATACCAATCAAGATCCCATTGTATAATTGGGCTAGCAAAAAATTGTTTTGAGTGGTTCACCAACAGCACAAAATGTTTTCTGTAAAATTGAATTAGGCCTAAGACACCAATAATATAATTTTCAGTAAATTAATCCCTCTTCTTGTTTGTGGATCAGACGTGGCCCAATTGCAAAGCACCCAACATTGCCCCTGTTGTGTCCCCGTTATATGTTTCTTCCTTTTTTCTGATTTGGGATTAATTTTTTATCAACCTTTCTTGATTTGTTGTAAATTTGGCTTCTGGAATTTGATAAGGGGAAAGTCCTTGATCCAGCAAACTTGGTGGTGGCAGTTGGGTTAATAATTTAAGTGAACAAAAATAATATAAGACATATGCATAGTTATTCTTGAAAAAAAATAAATATAATATTTTGATAATATTTAATGTATTAATCAAATAAAATATTTTTTTATCACATGAAGATGAAATTTATAATTATATTATGATGAAAAGGGATATTTTAGTTAATACAAATTAATACTTTTTGTCACTAATAACCATATATATATATATATTAAATGCTATCTTTTTAATCACTTAAATTAATAAATTAATATTTATAGGGGAGGTTAGATAGTGTAATATTATAAAATAGAAAAATATCAAATATAATTACATTAAATCTCAAGGAAGGTGGGTGTAAATTACCCCAAAAACAATTGTGTCGAATACCAGGGGATGAATAACAATATCAAAATCGTCATATTATGCTCCTAATAAAATTAATGTTTCAATCACTTCTGGCCGGGCAAGTAAAGGAAATTTATTTTATAGCTATGAGTAATATTTAATTAAAAGAACGCATTGTCATCCACAAACGTTGTCAATGCAATAGAAGGAAACTAGGCTAATTGACACAGGAAATATTTTTTAAAGATGGAGTGCTTGAGTGCATAAGTCACTTTTGTGTTTTTCGTCTTTGAAAAATTTTTAGATGAGTATAAGTCAAACAACTCATTTTGGCACACACTTATAATTTGGTGAGACAAATAAAAAGTGAGTTTATCTTAAATAAATTTTGTGAAACCCACATTTATTGTGTGTATAAAGATGAGGTGTTAAACTTGCATTCACATAAAGTTATATTATTTCTTTATACACATTTATTGTGTGTATAAAGATGAGGTGTTAAACTTGCATTCACATAAAGTTATATTATTTCTTTGAAAAAAACTAAATTGCAAAGCACAATTCTTTTTTTAAAATATTTTCGGCTGAGAAAATGCTACTGAAACAGCCACTAAGCTACATCGGTAGAGTTTTTCCGATAAACCGGCTTAAATTCACTGTGCAAGACAACTCCAATTCAAATAACACTGCATTCAAATAAGAGAAGTATTATTCCAATACCTAGAATTTATATATCTCTTGATACACCCATCTTTTTACATTTAGATATGATGAGTTAATGAGAGAAGTGGAAACTACCATTATATTTAATAATGATGGGACAACTAATTTTTAGATGATAGAATAATATTTTTATTCAAATAATACAGATATTCAGCGCTTCCTTAAAATAAAGTACTTGTCACCCGATAGATATATAACTTCTTGGGATAATGATAGTTAAGGACTGCATAAATAGTCTGAACTCTGAAGAAAAGTGAAAATAGTTACCAGCGCAGCAGCGTAGTTGTAACCTCGCTTCAAGAAATGGTGAAGGTCACGAAGGACTTCTCACGGAGATCCCGCCAAAATAATGCCAGAGTCTTGTGGGGACTTCTGTGCCCAATTTTTTTCGAGAACGATAATATTTGTTCAAGGCATCAAGCACGGGGTAGCGAGAATCTATTTCGTCCTGATCAACTCCATCTATGATTGAACGCAAAAAAGTTACCAGATCTTTATTGCTCATTCGCATGTCATCATCCACCTCTATGATTCCCATGTCTTTAAGCAGTTGAACATCACTTTCGCAAGAGA
This sequence comes from Dalbergia cultrata, assembly GCA_031216105.1. Classification (NCBI taxonomy): domain Eukaryota; kingdom Viridiplantae; phylum Streptophyta; class Magnoliopsida; order Fabales; family Fabaceae; genus Dalbergia; species Dalbergia cultrata. The sequence continues at coordinate 40,161 of JAVHNL010000182.1, read as the reverse complement.
TCAAAGCATTGAAAGACAAAGCGGCTGAAGTGCATTTGCATTTAAAAGTGCCAGTTGTGGGCGTGGCCATTCTGGGATGTTCCCAAGCAATTAAATTCCGCCACCATGATTCTGTTGATTTGAAGATATACAGTCGCGGAATATGCAGTGTTCCACTGCTGAAGTTGAATCTTATCCTAAAATTCAAAGTCCACAAGCGGAGATCGGGATATATAGGATTGAATTTGACCCCGGCAGCTAGGAGCCTGGTAGCACAAAGGTTCAGTTGCACGGGCTTTGTATTTTCTCTCGTTTCCATAATAACATGATTGCTTTCTTGACTGACCTTTGGATCCATAGAGATGTACGACTGGACAAGTTCAAGAAAGTAAGAAGTGCTAATGATGTCGGCAGAGAGAATAAGGCTCGTATCCGACTAGTAGCCTAAGAGATTTAGCGCCAAGTTTCTATAGGGGCATCCCTCTCATCGAAAAGTTGGCATTTGGCAATACAACTTACGAAGAATGAAAAGGGGTATCTGATGTTTAATTTGGCACAAACCACCTTGAGGTTTAATTTGGCTACATTGCACTCCACCCATTATATTTAAATTACTAATAAAAATTATTTTTTTAATATAATTGTCTTGTTTTTAATTAGTATATGATGAAAAACATTAGTAAAAAATATATATATTTAAAAGAAATAGAGTATTATATATTTACCCTATAAATATTTACCCCCAAAACATGATGACCATCATTCGGCCCATAACAACTCTCATGGAAAGTCTTCGTCGTCTGGCAGCGCTGGATTTGGAGGTACACTTTCAATGACGTCTTTAGATATGGCAATGAGGCATATGGTTTGTTCGTATGTTCCATTACGTGTACCTTATCTGCACGCAAGAATAGTAATCTAGCTCTAATTAATGACTATGATATAGCAAGAAAAGTATTAATGCCTACACATGCTTAACCTTGGTATAATTCCTTTAAATAAACTAGTAAAGGCAAGTAACTTCTACAGTTATTTCGGTTCTCTGCTAATAGCTTATCTCTATATGGAAATAATACATGGTATGCCTTTATTCCAATGTGTTCTTTAAAACACTAGAAAGATAGACGATATTCATACATTTAATGAACATAACCAATAAGCCTAAAAATACTTGGTAATATATCCTCGACCCTTTAATACTAAGGTTGATAGTTCGGATGGTTTAAGGCAAACTGTTTGTTCCTATACTACATTGAATAATAGAATGATTGGAATGGGTTATGTTTCACAGATTCAGTAGATCTATTAGTAACATACAGTACGTTTGAGATAAATTTGGAAGTGTGGTTACAACAGAATATTGACAAAGTTAAGGAATACTCGAGTGTCAGTATAACTTCATCATCACGTTGTGCTGCAACAAATGCATGTCTGTTCATGGTAGGCAAGTTACAAATTGTCTCTGGTTTCTCTTTTAATTTGCAGGACATGCGGCAAAGCATCTAGGGAAATATGCCTCCGCTCGTGACAACCATTCCAGCCTCTTCCACATACAGCGTGAGATCAGGTGGTTCCTCAAAGAGCAGGAAAGTCAGTGTTTCTGACTCTCCGCTTGCCACAAGCAGCGCTGCTAGCTCTGAACCAAGTGCAAATAACAACTCCATATCTTTTGATGGGGGTGAGGTTGAAGAAAATGATTTCGGAAGTGAGAGGGGAAACTCTTCCCCAGTCAGCCATCATCAGATGCAGTAAAACTCATGATGGAATCATCAGCCCTGATATGATGGTTTAGGCATGATCATAACTACTACTCCTGCCACTTTATTCTGTGTGGTAGAACAAATAGCATTGATATTTGTTTGATATCATGTGCCTAGCAAATGTTCTAATGGTAGAAATTGAAGTCTTTTCTCTGTGGCATGAGGATTGTTTGTACTAAACATTTGACAACAAAATTGACGAGCTCGCTCAATTATTACCCGCTAAAATCTCTGATGAAATGTTCATAGTTTAGCTTCTGAATTGGCATCTAAAACTTCTAGTTTAGGCTTAAGCTTCCACGTACAAGGGTATCCCTGAGCAAGTACTCTAGAACTCTTGTTTCTTGTGGTTGCGGTTTTTCATGCATTTCTTTAACGGATCGATTGTTTAATCTTGCCTATTATAAGTGATAATGGAGTTCAACGGATGCTGATAGAGACAAATTTTCTTGATAGTTGTGTAGTCGACTAGGCTTGATTCTTCATCTATTTCGTTTACAACGTTTTCCCAATCTTCATTTGCCACTCGACCGACACTAGCTTCATCTATTAAACTCGAGCATTTTTATGCTCTTGGTTTTCTCATTTCACACTTTTTGTTTACTTGAGGCAATTGAAGAAGTTCCAGTAGCTACTTGTTCGTTTTTATCAATATGCTAAAAAATAAGTTTACAAATACTAGGGTTTTTTTTTGTGTGCCAAAAACAAATACTAAGTTTAGTGCAGTCCCAATCAACACAAAAAAAAAACAAAAAGAAAGTTTATGCAGTACAAACACTAATTCATGCAATGTATGCTGGTGTTCCAGGGATGTAAAATTAAACTAGAACGATGGTAAAGGATGAAAGATCAATCACTAATTTCATAAATTTTGTCTCATGATGGTGCAAAAGACTTGGAAATTTAGAGATCACAAAACAGATCAACTCGTCTTGGAAATTTAGCAGGGTGTGTCAACCTGCCTCCATAACTTAGTTGGATTAACTATAAAAATATATATTAAAATAAGCATGTTTTAGGTTTTTTAATAAGTTAGTTTTCATTAAAAAAAAATTAAAAATAAAAAGTAACACATTTACCATATGATTTTTCCTGGGAATGGTGAATCTTGTAGTAAAATAGTACCAAAACACGAACAAGAAAGCAAAGATCACAAACTGCGAGAAGAAAAAGAAGGAGAGTTTTCTGAATATGCTCTTAGCATTTATTCAATTAGAGAATGATCAAGTTAGTTTACACTATGCAATCAGATAGGTTTATATACAAGTGAGCTGAAGTATTGAGTAAGCTACCATAGAACTCTATCTTATAAGTAAACAACTAACTACTTGCCTAACTGAAAGTAACAAAATATAACTGGTTCAGATTGAACATAGGATGTTGATACGGGAGGAGGTGCTGCTTGTGTTGCAGAAGGTGTGCAATCATTGTATGTGAAAGGATGGTTGTGGTGATGAAGGGGAGGAATGCGCGATGTATGTGCGAGTGAAGATGTCTGATTGAGTAAGAGGAAGGGAAAATCCTTTCATAGAATACAAGGGTTTATTTGGTTTTAATTTTCAATTTTTACTTTTCAGTTTTTTAGTTTTAAAGATTTTATAAAGAAAATACTGAAAACTAAAAATAAAAATTGAAATTTGTAATTTCAGAATTTTCAGTATTTCTTTCACAAAACTTGAAAAACTGAAAACCTGAAAACTAGAAACTTAAACCAAATATACCCTAACATTTTTTTAGATAAATATTTCTCTAGTCTTGAGATCAAACATGACATAACCTTTTGTGCCATGTTTATGTCCTAAGAAGACATATTTTCTAGCTCTAGGATCTAACTTCTGTGGGAGACTAATGTAGATCCAAAACTCAAACAAACAAAGACCTTAAGATAAGTAATACCAGGAAGTTTATTATGCAACAGTTCATCAGGACTCTTATTAGCTAAGAATGCACTAGGCTATCTATTGATAAGATGTGTGGCATGAGCAACAACAAAGTGCCAAAAATAATTCACAAGACATTCACTTAAAATAATATTTTCTTGTAGCTCAAATTAAAATCCATTACATGTTAATAGTGTCTTGAAACTTGAAATTTTAGGAGAGAATTTGAAATTTTGGATTGGAGAAAGTTCTAAATTTTTAAAACACACTAATTCCTAATGCGAGCAGAGCGTTGCAAAAGGGTGGCTCCCTTCGTTGTTGTGGTTCTGCTTCTATCAAGTCTATGCATCGTTGGATGGTTTATTCATTATTTTAAGCATTTTTTAATTCCTCTTGTCAAATTTATATTTTCACTTATTAATATTTTACGTGTTTCATTCGAAATGCAAGCCAATGAGTCGAAGAGGCCAACCACATAGAGTGAGTTGTTCAAAAAGACTCACATGTGCAAGACAGAGAAGACATAGGTCGATCCTCTTGTAGAGAATGTTTGGGTATATATGCTCTGCGCACTTATGAGCAGAGGATTGCAATTGGTGAATATTGCCCACTGATTGATGAGGACCGGTTGTGGCAAGAGGTAATCGCAGTCCTTACAAGAACCGCATCTACGGCATGGGGTCATTTTATACGAGTAGTTTGTGCTCTGCTTCTGTCACTGGGGCATCTACAGGCACGGGGTCCACCACTGATGATGATGAGGTTCGCAAGCAAGTGAAGGTGCAGGAGAAGGACATGAAGACTTAGCGCCAGTTGCAGGAGATGGAAAAGAAAATGTAGTACAAAGAAAAGGTCATGGAGGATAAGGAAAAGGCCATGGAGACGAGATTAAGAAAGTCGATGAAGGAGATGATGTTTTTGTGGAAGAAGATGCAAGTAAGCTCTTCAGCATTGCCAGACACCGATGATGATGGTGGTGATATAGTGGTGGCAATGATGATGAGGTTGTTGACGTCTTCTGATTTGAGTTAGTGTTTTTTCTTTATTTTTCATATGTTGACTTTTTTATATTTATATTTGTAGACTTTATTACATTTGTATTTATTTTACATTGCAAATTTAAATTTTTTGCATTTATTATTTATTAAATATTTTTTTTTTCTAATTTTTTATTATTAAATATATTTATATATTTATAATTAGCGTTAAATAAAAACTAAGCTCTTAAATAATTAGATAACATACAAGTTGCTGCATATTTATTTAAAAAATTTAATTACTAATGGATTTCCTATCAATAAAATGAAAAAATAAAAAAATTTAAAAATATAAACATTATCGATGAAAATCAGTCGGTAACATAAAATAAAATAAAATTAAAACATTTAATATTATCGATGTATTTTTTTTGTTTGTAAAATAAAATAGAAAAATTTGAAAAATTCATAATTATCGATGGATTTTTCCATCGGTAAAATATAAAAAATAAAAATAAAAATATGACAAATTACAGATGGAATTTCCTTTGGTAAAATTTTAAAATTTAATTTAAATTAAAACTTTATCGATGAAAAATCTGCCAGTAAGAAACAAAAATTTGTCGGTAATAATGACCCTTGTTGAATTTTCTAACGAATTTTTCCAACTCATTAACGAAGAAATTTTTCTACCAGGAATACTTTCTGATGACTTTATTTTCAGTTGTCAAAATCCATTGATAATCCAACAAATCTGTTGATAAAAGCAATATTTCTGGTAGTGTCAAAGTGTGCTCAGGTCAATATGAGCATAAAAGTGTAAAGTTTAGGTGTAAATAGAACATGCCTGGATAGATCAGAGTGGAGACATTTATAATAATTATATTCGTAACGATTAAGTTCATTAAGGAGGGATGGTGTAATAGTCATGAACATCATGGTTAATTAGATTCTATAACAAACTTCTATGTTTAGGCCCTACACTATAGAGGTGGACAAACGATCATCCAATGAGAATCTAGATGATCATCCAAAGAGAATCTAGTTGGAAAAACATACGAACAGATATGGATTTGCTGGTCCTATTAAAAAACTATTGTATATGATGGTAGTCCTCACACACATGATCCATCACATCACATCTAATAATTCTTAGGTGGATATTTTAGCGGACACCCACTTTTTGGGTATTTTAATAATATCACTCCTAAATCGATCTTTTTTTGTCAGTACGCTTAAAAAATGTTTGCAGATACTAAATTTATGCAGTACAAAGTATAATTCTTGCCATGTGGTGGTGTTGTGGGGATGTAGAATTAAACTAGACCAATGGTAAAAGACAGAAGATTAATCACTAATTTCATAAATTTCTCTTATGTGCAAATAATTTATAAATTTAGAAATGACAAAGTGGATTAACTCATCTTATTTCACCTGACATGCCATGGAACTACCTAAAATGAAGCCGGGTGGGCCAACCCACCTTTGTAATTTAGGGTGATTGACCCTAAAAATATTTATTAATATAAATATGCTTTAATATTTTTAATGAGTTAGTCCACTTAAAAAATATTAAGGTAAAAAATATAACATATCTACCATATGATTTTCCAATATAATGGTAAATTTTGGAAGTGACTTCTTTAATAAGAAGTTATCCAATAATATAAAATCTATACTCCTTGTTTCCTCTATTTGTCCAAAAAAAAAAAAAAGAATACACATACATTAAGAAAATAATAAATGAATCTTAAAAATATAAAAAAAGTATGAAGGATCAAATTATCTCTATTAAAACATAAAAGTAAGAAATGGAACTATTAATTAATATAGGGGTAGTATTTGATAAGAGAAATTAATGTGTTTACAGTGTAACAAATGGACAAATATTTTTTTTAAAAAAAAACTTGACAGATAAAGTGAAAATGATTGAGTATTTAACTTACATTGATGTAAATTGATTCTCCTTTAGCTTATATACAACGTTTGGGGAAGGAATTAGAGGAGTTATTGTGAAAGGTTCAAAATAGTGGCACTTCAGTAATAATAAAAGTAGGACATTGAAATACAATAATAGTCGGAAATGATGTTGCAAAACCTCGACTACATAAAGTGTAAACTTGAAAAGAAAATTTACTGTAGATTTGTTTTACCAGTGGGAGTGCGACAAACATAAGTTGGAGTGGAGGAGGTACACTGTTTTTTTTTATAAAAAAAATGGAAAACAATTTTTTAAATTAATTGGAAAGCACAATTTTTTTAATATTTTCTGCAAAGAAAATGTTAGTATTGAAACACACAATAAGCTACATTGGTTGAGTTTTTCGGTTCAACAGGCTTAAACTCGATATGCAAGACACCTTCATTTCAAACAACACTATTCAAATAATAGAGATATTCGACACTGCATTAAAATAAAACACATATAACACAATAGAATACCAAAAAAAAAAAAAAATGGAAATCAGCCAATGTCTGCTAGGCACTTGCTGGCTCTGCGTCAGTACTTCGGTGCAAGTGGCTCGCTTCATTTATTGATTACATTAGCATTCAATGCAGAAAAAATGACTGAAACAACGCACGAGAATCACTTCTTGGGATGATGATAGCTGAGGACTGCATAAATAGTCTGAAGAAGAGAGAGAATAGTTATCAGCGCAGCAGCATAGTTGTAACCTCGCTTCAAGAAGTTGTGAAGGTCACGAAGGGCTTCTCGTGGAGACCCCGTCAAATAATGCCAAAGCCTTAACGGGATTTCTGTGCCGTAATTTATTGGAGAACGATGATATTTGTTCAAGCCATCAAAAGAAAAAATGTTGTAACGATGATTAATTCCATGTATAATTGAACGGAAGAAAGTTACCAGATCTTTATTGCTCATTCGCATATCATCCTTCACCTGAATGACTCCCATGTCTTTAAGCAGTTGAACATCACTTTCACAACAGATCAAAGCATTGAAAAACATAGCGGCCGAAGTGCATTTGCATATGATAGTTTCACTTGTTTCCATTTTATGATGTTCCCAAGCAATCAAATTCAGCCACCATGCTTTCGACATTTCATCGATGAACAATCTTGGAATATCCAGTGTTCCACTACTGGAGTTGAATCTTATCCTAAAATCGAAAGCAAACGGCAGCTCGATGTCGTTGGAAACTAGATGATTGATTTTGACCCCAGCAGCTCGAAGCATGGTTGCACATCGATGTAATTGTACGGGCCTTATATCTTCTCTGATTTCCAGAATAAGTTGATTGCTTTCCTGACCATCCTTTAGGTCCTTAGAGATGTACGAGTGGACAAGTTCAACCAAGTTAGACGCATTTTTGGTGTCGGCAGAGAGAAGGCTCCTATCCGGGGGGATGTAGCCAAAGAGACGTAGCGCCAGAGTTTCTATAGAGTCATCTGTCTCACCGAAAAGTTGGCAATACAACTTTCGAAGAATGAAAAATGGTATCTGGTTATCCAACACCAACAAATCACTCAACACGTTTTCACACTTTTCCGGTGACAAAGAAAAACTGAAAACGAAATAAAAAAATCCACCATTGAGAAGCTCAAACACGAAACAAGCGTCATATAACATTATATTGGCCATGTCCCTCGATTTCATCAGTTTGGGATCATCCACATAGCTTTCGAGAACTCCTTTTTCTTGCTCCAAAAGTTCCCCACACTTGGCAAGGTTGCTCTCTGCATTCTCTAGTCTATCAAGAAGACGTGACACGAACTCCCATTTGGTCTCTTCCATCTTCAGTAGGTCCCTTGTACTCCCCCTGAATCGGGGACCAATGGAGACGACCTTTGGCTTGTAAGAATCCTCATTCTCTTTACGAAGCTTTTCTGGCACAGCGGACTTGTTAGATATATTAGATTTCTCTCCAGAATGATACTGCATTGCTCTCATAGATTCCACCCAGTCTATGACCTCTTCCAAGACACAAGAAAAGAAACAAGATGCAAATTAGAGAAACAAGATAAAGAAACTAACACGCGTGAAAATATTAGAAGATGCAGAACATATGGGTGCTGCAAACACATAGAAGTGCTTCCATTCATTATGTGTGTCTCAAAATAACAGGTTATACATGTATTGGCTGCTAAGAAAAATTCTTGGCAATATTAGACACCTTTACGCCATAAGATTAAGGGTCTTTTTCTATTAAAAATAAGATATTTTTACGCTCTTTAATATGTTTGTGTATGATTTTTTTAGTAAAAGCAAAATCACTAAAAAGGTACATAAAAACAAAAATTCATGAAGCTTAAAATTTTCATCTTCTGAAAAAAAAGATCATTTTTATTAGATAAAGAAATTGTTTAAAAATAAATTAAATTAATTTTACATTCAAACATAAACATAAGATAACTTTTACTTTCTCAAAAATCTTATTTAAATTAAAAACATCAATTTAAAAATATCCCTTTTCCTAAAAATATTTCCAGCAAAGCAAGGCACACATTTCTTATAGTGTAATTTCTAACATTTTAGCAGATAAAAAATTTACTAAAATCAAAACTTTACGTCTTCATGTTCACAAAATCTCTTTTCACACTTTGAAGTTTATAAGAGTTTCACTTTGTTTACGCTTTGATTCTCCTGCTGCAAGATACCCCAAGCTTGCTTTGCTGTAGTAGCATTCTTGATACTTGGAAAAATTTTATCTGAGACCGTAGATTGGAGAATGAAGAGAGCCTTTGCATTTTTAGAGTAATTTTCCTTGTAGATTTTTTGTTGCTCCTCCTCAGTCAATTGTGCGTCTACAATAGGAGCTTGAAAACCCTCATGCACAATGTCCCACAAATCACTGGCAACTAAAAAAAGCTGCATTTTGGTTGCCCAAAAATCATAGTTATCTCCAGAGAAGTTTGGTGCAGTGGGTAAAGAGAGACTTGTAGAAGCCATCTTCAAGAACCAAGAGATGAATCCTAGCCCTTAAAGATACTCCACAACCTGCAGAATTCTTATAGCCCTAATGCCAAATGTTGATCTCAACACATTAGACACTCATTTTATATGGATATAAGTGGCTGGGAATATCGTAAATCAGACCAAAAGGAAATATACAAAAAAATAACAAAATAGAGGACATAAGCTGAGCATAGGGTAAAAGATGCAAAATATGTAAGAGTCATAGAAACATTGAAGGAGTGCTTCCATTCACTATGTGCGTCTCAAAAAAATAGGGTTATACATTTATTAATTGCTCCATAAAGTTCTTAGCAGACACAGTCATAAGATTAAGGACTCATTTGTGCATCATTATTTTGACAAAATGACAAATATGTATTGTTCTATTAAAAAGTTCTTTCATTGTTTTTTTATGTGCTTGTATAAGATTTTTTCAGTAAAAGTAGAACATTAAAAAATATTTTATCAGAAACAGTATGGATAGGTAGTGCGAATATATTTTCTAAGTTTTACTAGCTTGCAAATTTAAAAGAAAATCACTATATATAGAAATAACATACAATAAATTGGTCCTAGATAAAAATAGGGCTAAACAAATTGGGATTGTAAGAAAAATATATTTTGTAATTCCTTACAATTAAAAATGTATAACAAGTTTGTCTCTCATTTCATAAATCACTAAAGATCAATTTGTCCTATAAATCCTTTGAAAAATACCGAGGAGCACCGTTTTTAGTTAGTTTTCATCCAAATATTTTCAAAATCATTCAATTCTAGCCCTTGGAGTTTTTCTCCGTGTGTTAGATGCTAAGCTGGGTAATGACAAACCATATCATCTCATCTGATATGGTAGCCACTAGTCGCACGTGCAATATCATAGCCATATATGCCAAAGCCATATAATAAAATGATTTATTAGGTCCGACAAAATGTGTTAATAAGTTAATTCTGATGAATTATTGAGTGAAAATTTTGATACAAAGGATCGTGATGTGTCATATGTGACCACTATATATGATTGAATAATGTGACTTTTTGTCACGTAGTTGAATATTTAACATAAACAGACTAAGTTCAGGACTAAGACCAAACAGTTTAAAAAATGTTTGGACTCAAATCAAACCAAAATTTTTTCAAGAGACAAAACCAAAACTCACTTATTTTTTATACTATCGGAACCAAAACTATGTTTAACCCAGAAAAAAATTAAAGAAAATTGAGAATTTGGGATCAAACCCCTCCTCAATATATGTTTTTTCTTTAATGCAATTTTCTCTGTTTCACTAATTTTTTCTTCAATGGTGCTTATTTATAACACGAGGTTAATGAATCCCAAAAAAAGGTTGCCTGATCCCTTGCGTGTTGTCCCTAGCTGCCTCCAAAAAATTCTTTGGCTAGACATAAAGCTAGCAAATTACATGATTCAACATTGAAATTCTCAGTTATAATATTAAAACTATGAATATAATATGAAATAATAATGATCTAATAATTGACATTAACCTAAAATAACAACCTTTTTAATAGGATTTAATTTGAATCCAATGACATAGTAAGAACTTTCAACACAGTCATCAAATCATAAATATCATATATGATAGTTAACTCTTTTACTTTTAGTTTGAAAAGTCATGCAAATAAAAAATTTCAATTAGATGATAGAGTAAAAGTGTAGTGTTTTACAATTTCAGTTACTAAAATTAAACTCTTTTTGATACAAGAATACTTACTAATTTTTCTCCTCCCACTGCTAGAAATATACGGAATAGCAATTAAAATTTTATTAGCGACCAATTTTATGACCAAATTGAGGAAATATAAAAGATGATATGGAGTGAAAAAAATCGAGTACCACATATAACTTTGCCACCAATATAGCGATAAAAAATTATTAAATAGAAGTGACAGAAACACAAATCAATTGCAGAGTCAGTTGCTCAATATAATTTTAAAACCGATTCAGCGACTGAAATATTGTTATGCGGAAATGCCACATTTTGTTTAGCAATAATGATATTCAGTCAATTTATGCCGAAATCTAAAGTGCTACAATAATATGTCAAAATTATACTTGTGAAAGAATGAAAAATCATAGGAGAATAAAAAATATGGGGTGCCCAATCCTATTCCACCTCATTTTAGCAGTATAATTTTGACATTACTCAGTGGGCTTCTGGGCTTTCATTTTTTTTTCCTAGAGAATATCACCTTTTTGTTTTTGGTTGGTCCTGATATCACGTTAGGTATAAAGTGCACATGGTTAAGTCATGTACGCATCCTCACAAAGTTTTTTTCTTTTTACTTTCAACTTTTCCTTTAATTAGCATGAAGTTTCTAACTTTGTTTGATTCCCGTGGCACTCATGTCTTCCTTCTCACTGTTTGTATGTTTATCATTACGATTACTACTATTATTACTATTACTATTAGTAATTATTATTATTATTATTATGTGGCAAGACAACCTAAGTGTATTAGATTAGAAATATGAGCCCGAGACCTCGATCCAATCTCAGAGAAGTTGGTCAAGAAGTCCCATGACTCACCCACACAGCATAGTAACTCCTAGAGAATTTCCACTGATTTAATCTAGATATCTCCTAGATTGACTATCAGATTAAACGAAATCTCATATTAGCTCATAGAATCTCCCATTATCCTATCATATCCGTTATATTATATCATATCTCCTAAAAATATAAAATACAACTAATTTCTACAAAATCCTAGAAATATCTACTCTCCTATTTAAGGAAGATTATGTCCTAATTTATCATGAGGTTATCTCTCACTATCTAAGAGGCTCAATGGCCTTAGATATAGCAATCTTGATATATGTTACTCTTTTACCACTCCACTCTATGTTTTATTCATTCACTGACTTGAGGGTCGAATTATCTTTGCAAGTGTTTTACCCCCACCCACATGATGCCAAAGACACATGCAACCTTAGGGTGGAAATCATGGTCTTAATTGGGAGACAATAGGAAGGGGCCGGTAAGGTGCTCAAGGGCCGAGGTCATAGTCAAGGTTGGTGCTTCCCTCGGGTAATGCAAAAGCCCCACACGATATTACTTCTAATCTATTTCTAAAATATACACTTCTCTACCTTATAAAATGAAGATAGGTAACACTTTAGCCAATTTCCAAATTTTTCATTAATTCTTTATCCCTTCATTCTTATTATTTTGTATTTTACTACATTTTATTAATAGTTGTACATAGTCTCTGTGATTCATCATTATGTAAAAAATTAACAAATGAATTTTATTTTTATATACATTAATATTTTAAAATTAGCATTTAAAAATTACATATTTTTTTTTATTGAAAAACAATTATTACAAGTTATTGTTACTCCAATAACTTATTCTCTTAATATAGTGAAATTTTAAAATTAAATTAAATCCATGTATAAAAAATTGTATCAATATTTTGCATTACTAAATGCCACATTTATCTTAATTTGATTATTAAAAGCCCCATATATTTTAATTTGAAGAAAAACTTAATATATAACTACTTGTAAAGGCTATTTTGGTCAAAACATAAGAATAAATATGAGAAAATGAAGAATTGATAAAAAAAATTGAAAAGAAATTAAAGTATAAGTTTTCTCAATTTATTAGGAGAAGGGAGTGTTTGTATTAGGAAAATTTCTTAAGTGCTCTAATAATAGCAAGATATAACATTTACTATGTTCTATTAATTAATTGGCACATTAGTTTTGTAGGTCATTATTGTCTCTCACTCTCACTATATTTTTAATATAATAACTTATGTTTTAATTAATAAATAGAGCAGAGTAAATGATGAATGAATTTCATGGATATAAAGATCCAAACACCCCATATACACAAATGATATGGAATAAGTAACGGGATAAAAACATCCCTTTTAAAGCCTTAAGAAACATGTTCTTAGAAATATAGATACTCAGAACAAGAGATTGAACTTGAATAAAATACCACAAGGGAATTTCTCATCACCTATTCAACTTTAAGAATGGACTCCAATAACGTGAGCATCCTTTAACAATTTGAGAATATTTCCGAGTTAGAAGGTATTGAAAAAGACAGCGAGCATGACGATGAGCATGACACTCAAGTTGAATGGGAGGAATCAACTCAAGAAAGTGTAAGAGTAATGGAAGAATTAAGAAATAGTACAAGGAATTAGTTGCCATACAAAACCCATCATTAGTGTTTTTACTATCGTTAGACTTTTATTTTTGTCCTTTTATTTTTCTTTATCGAAACATATTTATAAATATTTTTAATATTAAAAGTATTTGTTAGATTGTCTATCTGAACGTAAACTAACTTTTCTATAAAAAAAAAAACTCTACTAAAAAGAGTTAAGTAAAAATACTTCTTTTTTTTTTTTTTTTCTAAAAGCCAATCCAAACACATTGACTAAAAACAAATGAGTTTTTTTTTTTTTGACATAATAAGATGGATATTACTAATGTGAGTTTATAGGTAATTAAGTATCGACCTTAGTGGCATCCACTTTATTTATCTCATCTCCCTTAGGCTTTGTCTGGCAAAGGAAAAAAATTGAGTGGAAAGAAATTGAATGAAAAGAAATTGGATGAATTTTTATTTTCCATTGGTGTGTTTGGTTGAAAAGAGAATGGAAGAAAAGAAAGTAAAGGAATGATTATTTTCTTTTATTTGTTTGGCTTGAAAAATGAAAGGATAAAAAAAATAAAGAAACCAAATGACATTTTTACCCTTATGTCATTATAATTAATATCAAATACAAAAGTTAACTATTTTTAATTTAATAAATTTAAAATAATAATCACCAATTAAATCAAACCTCAAATAACAAAAATCATACATATTTAAATAACTCACAAACTTTTTATTTTTAAAATACAAACAACAAAACTCAAATAACAAAAATAAACACATTTAAGTAACTCACTTTTTTTTTGGCTTTTTATGTTTCAATCTTTTAAAATACGAATACCTAAACTCGATTTAAATTTTTAATTAATATCAAATAGAAATGTCAACTATTTTAATTTAACAAGTCTAAAATAAAAGTCTAATTTGAATAAAATAATTTATTAAAATCTATCATCTACACGTCTTTTTTTTTATCGTGCATTAGTTTTAAAAATTTGGTATTTTATTTTATCATGGAGACAAACAGCTCCTTCATGGAGATGTAGAAGGTTGGAGAAGGTGGGGTCCTGTGAGGTTTGGACGCTTGCATCCATTATTAGACCAGTTTCACACCAAGGAGACCACAGTACAGGTTGCATTAGGGGTATTGATGGAAATGTAAAAATATTGCAACTTCGTGTCCCAATTTCCGTCCATATGTGGGTGGAAAAATTTTGAGTGGACCCCACACCACTTTTTACTGTTTAGACATTCTCTCCTCAATTTTCATTCTAACGAAATGATGGAAATTTTAGTCCCTCCCTCTAATTTCCTTCCTTCCTCCTTCCTTCCTCTCAAATTCCTCCCAACCAAACGCACTGTTAGTGGTGTCCACCTTATTTATATCATGTTCGTTCTGATCTCTTTTTTTTTTTTTGTTTCTTTTTCCCATAACAATTGTTATGGGCCATGTTTATAACAATGATAATTTGAAGTATAAGTCTGAATGACAATTTTTGCTTTGTGGTTAAAGTCTTTGGATTGTCGAATAGAACATCTGAATATTATTAAATAACAAATTTAGAGGAAGCCATTAACAGTAACTAATGGTGAGGGATTTAAGTAGTTTATGATGAGATTATATGTTCAATCTTCATTTTCAATTTTTTTTTAAAAAAAAATTGAGTGAAACTAAAAAAACATTGTTTTGACAAAAGAAAGAAAGAAAGAAAAAACTCATGTTTCCGATTAAAGAAAAACAAGTAAATATATATTCACATTGAACTTTTTTTTTATTTCATTAATAATGACGTTTCATTAACATTTTCTTCTTATTTCAATTACATTATAACTATATATGTTAACTAGCCTCCCCATAAGTTCTTTTAAAACATTTTGTAATTAAGTTCTTAAAGCTAGCAATCTAGCGTTACAAAATTTAAAAATAGTAGACAATTAAAAACCTAATAAATCACTACTAAAACTTGTCAGCTTTCTACAAGAAGTATTTAAGACAAATTACACTAATTCTCTTGATATTTATGAAGTACAACTCTACTCTTCCTCGTTCTCTAACCTATTGTTACCTCCCTTGCTAGTATTAAGTATTAACACTCTCCTCTAAATTATTATTAATTTCTCAAAAATGTCCTCACTCTTGTCTTACTTTTAATTAGTCCCCTTGTCTCTGCAACCTCTCTCTCTCTCTCTCTCTCTCTCTCTCTCTCTCTCTCTCTCTATATATATATATATATATATATATAGAGACACACACCCATTCACATACTAAACAAAGACACCACGATTCAAAATTTTTGGAATTAGTTTCATATCAAGAGAACTAATTCTTAAAATTGTTAAATGGATATTAATTCTTTGATTAGACCTCAAGATACAAATTATTGGGATTTGAAGTTCCATATCAAGAAGCAATTCTTAAAACTGTTTAGTGGACAATAAATCTTTGATCGCTCATATTGCTTATTAATAACTAAATACTTTTAATTTAAAATTGATAACATTTTTAATTGAGATGATTCCCATATTTTAATTAATTAATAGATATTATGTGGTGAATAATTAGGTCAGTTATATTTTGAGGAAGAATATTCAAATTAAAACAACGGAAGAACATATTATTGATCTATTTCAATTAGTTTTGAATATTTAATTAGTAAGACAAAGAATGAGATTAATTAAAAAATACAAAAGATTTCTATCTACAGACTAAGCCTTTATTAAAGTGATTCCGAAAGCACACTAACACTAGTTTGGTGCATTTAGAACAATATAATTCATTAATAAACTATATATTGTTCTCCAAATTAAAATAGTTATTTAATCTACTGAGGCTAAGCCCGTTAACTGAAAATACGTTAACTTAGTCACCAAAAAAAGGGGGAAAAAAGTTTAAGTGATTAAATACATAATTGTTAAAAATTGTCAACAAAATCGAAGAAAAAAATAGCAGACGTTTGAAAATCATGATATTTTATCGCCAAAAAAAAAAACCATGATATTATATCGCCAAAATATGATATTAAATAATAAAAAATGAGAAATAAAGCCATACTCTAATTAAACCATTTCAAAAGATAGAAGCATTTTAAAGTGAATTATGTCTTTAGAATAGCAAAACATAATTCATAAAAAAAATAGGAAAGCATAATTGAATGAGCAAACTAAAATA
The DNA here is from genome assembly GCA_031216105.1 of Dalbergia cultrata. Taxonomy (NCBI): domain Eukaryota; kingdom Viridiplantae; phylum Streptophyta; class Magnoliopsida; order Fabales; family Fabaceae; genus Dalbergia; species Dalbergia cultrata. Next base: position 23,346 of record JAVHNL010000182.1, on the reverse strand, counting down.
ATAAACGGAATTAATGATGTCTAATGAAGTTTTACAATTAGTATTCATGTTTTTTAAGTTTTGTTCACAAAAGAGTAGATATATTTTTAGTCCTCATATTCTAAAGTTGATATCGATTTTGATTTAAAAAATTCTTTATTTTTCAACCGTAGAATTTTCGTTTTACTTTACAGTTTACGAGAGATATTAGTAGCTAGTGAGAGTTTATTCAGTTGGTTTGGAATTAGTTTTTGGTCACTTGCACTCATTGTCTATGTAAAGATTGTATTTCTTTTGTATCATATCACTTTTCATCATTTAATAAAACTTACTATTCTATCTTTCTCTTAATCTCTTTCTATGTTACCATGGATTCCAGAACAGTTTTTATGAGATAACAATATTTTGTGAAAGTAAGTCAATTCTTTTGGTTAAGAATGTGTGCAGTTACAATTGCAAAGGATCCAAATTCAGTTAAACACGTGTAGGTGCAGAAATTTAAATGCACGTACCCAATAAAAGAAAGGAATTCAAACAGAAGCCTAGACAAGAGAAATGCGTTTTTCAAATGAGAAGAATATAATGACTTTTAGCCTGTCTAGCTCACACTAAGCAGTAAAAGCTCAATATCTCCTCATTCAGCATTTGTGAAATTGATTACGAAATCTTTTTTAATGAAATTTTCACATTTTTACTATTTTTTCCCTCCAATATAATGGTGCTTATTTATAACACAAGGTCAATGATTTAATGCCAAAAAGGCCTGCCTCATCTCTTGCGTGTTGTCCCTGCCTCCAAGAAATTCTTTGCCTATTAGACAAGAAAGAATCGCAAATTATATCATTCAACAATCTCAATATAATGATTTACATAATTGATGTTATAAACTATGATTAACGTGAAAAATAATAAGTTTTTTAACGAGAGAATACTTACTAATTTTTCTCCTACTTCTCTTTTTTTATAGCAACAATGCTACATAGTCAATATTTATGCCAAAATCTGAAGAGCTAGAACAATGCGCTAAAATTTTAGGTTAATAGAGGGAAAGAGCGAAAATCACGGGTGAGTAAAAAATATGAAGTGGCCACTCATTACTTTTTTTTGATAAATCAAGGGTATTTACTATCGGAAGCAATGACTAATCCCCTCGAAGCATAGAGCTTACATAAGTGGGTCTTGCCTCTGGCCATGAAACCTTTTCCATATATATCGCTAGGAATCGAACCCCTGACTAGATGTTTAAGGAGTCCAGCTAGCTACCAACTGTACTAGGTCTCATGGTTAGTGGCCACTCATTACTATTGCATCTCATTTTAGCAGTATAGTTTTGACATAACTCCTCAAGCTTCCTAGTTTTATTTTTTTAAAGAGAATATCTTCTTATGTATAAGTTGCACATGACCAAGTCAAATACACATTGTCACGTAATTTTTTTTTCACATTTTAATTTCTTTTATGTTTTTTTCTTAACATAACTAGATCTATAGTAAATATAAGCATGCAATTTTCACTTTTAAGTTTCTAACTTTCTTTGATTCCCTTAGAACGGACTCGTGCCTTCCTTCTCACTGTTTGTGCACTTTGCCTTTAGTATTTCTATTTCTTGTATGTAAGGCAACCTAAACCCATTGTGTCGGGTAGTACGTGATGACAGAGAGTGCTGTGTGTTACCTGATCTAAAGCTTCACCACCACCACTACTAGTAACAACTTTCTGTTATAGTCAGTTAGTTAATTACAGTTAGTTAGTTAGTTAAGTTCACTCTAACTAGTTGCTGATGGATCAGTTTTGTATATAAGCTTGGTTGTAATACAAACAACTTGTATTCTTTCATTATCACATTGAATGAAGCATCAGATCCACCTCTCTTTCTTTTTTTCTTTCTCTCTCTTACTCTTTTCACACTGTGTGGGGTAGGAAGGAGTGAACCGTGAAGGTTGAGTTGAATGAAATGTTCCAAAACAATAGGTGACCGCAGGACGTGAGGACCTCATCTTCTTTTCTTTGCTTCCCTTTTTCAAATTCCAACCTCCAAGCCAAGCAAAGTTAATTTTTTGGTCAAATAAGATTTATTAACTATCGTTTATGAATCCGTTTAATTTCTATATCATGATACTGTAAAACTTTTTATATTGTGATCTAATCATATATAGTCACATTAGTAACAATGGTCAAGTCTTACATCTATTATTTGAAAAATAATATAAATAAGATGATATGATTAGATGATAATATGAAAAAATTTATACTATTAATGCATATAAATTAAACTGTTATGAAATGCTTAACATATTTATCTAATGATCGAAACAATAATTCTTCTCTTAATGCTGATTTTTTTTATTATGGCCTTTAGAATAGGTATGGAATATAATTGTAGCTTGAAATTGAAATAATAATTCCATGGGGATGACTCTAGTGAAAAGAGTGATTTATTATGAGAATGAAAGGAGTAAATCTGAGCCATATAACCATAAATGAATGGTCATGATTGAAAGTTATTGATGGTAATTAATGATCATGTAATCATTTAAAAATGTCATGTGCTTTTGATTATGTTTTAATCTAGAATATTCATATAAGATCCAACAACCCTCATTTCCTCATTTCACCTTCACAATAAAACACCCTTCTCACTTGAGTCATTCCCATAATTCCACAGTCCAATTCCATGAAATTAAACAATAATTATTAGATAAGTAAAAGAAATGCCTCTTCTTTCAAAAAAAAAAAAGTCTATTCAAATATTATTCAATTGTATCACATTTATAATAACAATAAAAAATTGTATTTGAATTTTTTATTGGTATAAGAATATATTAAACAAAAATAGAATAGAAAAATGAAATAAAGTTATCTCCTATCTTATTTTTAAAATTATATTAAGAGAATAGAACTAAATTTCATTATTTTGCTAGAGTTAATTAAATGAAATATAAAATAATAGTCATTAATTTGTAAGACAAGAGTATGATGTGTATATATCCATTGTCTTCTTTTCTATTCCATTTCATTATTAGTATTTTCTAACCATTAAAAAAACACTCCCACACAAACCCTTATTAGAGTAATGATATGTCATGACCCAATTAAGGTCATGACCAGCGCTTAGGGAATAACTTCCTTAGCAAAGCTTAACATACACAATTTCCTAGGAAAATAGATAGAGTTTCTTCTATTTTTCAGGCATTCTCCAAAATAAAAATTTAACCTGCAATATCCCCTAAATAAAACCACAACACTTAGGCATCAAACATTCCCCAAATGAGCCCTTCCAAAATATAACAATATCTCAGTATAAACCAACATGTATTAACCATAATCTAGATTAGCACTCTAACTATAATACCAAATTAAGTTTATAAATCCTTTCTATAACATAGTATATATAATTAAGTAATAAAATCTCAAGAAAAGCATAACCTAAGTCCAAGGACCCTGCATGTGACGTATAGAACAACTGACATACTAAAGATAAAATGGATCTTGACGATAAAAGAATGTATTCTCAAGAAGGCTCACCATATTAGCATCGATTAACGACTAAGCTGGAAGAACAAAAATAGTAATAGCACCTGTATCTGAAAAACAAAATGAAGGACAACAGAGTGAGTTTTTTAACTCACTAAGAGATAGGATACCCATAGTTTACTAATTGCAAGTATAAAATAATATAAACATAATAATATATATGTACTCATGTAGTCACAAGAATATGGTTTTAACCATAACATGAGATTTCTTGAAAACATAACTTTATATAAACCCATAAAACCAACAGGGAGTTATCTGAAGCAGAACAATAGCAAGTCCAGACATGACTCAAGGTCATATGCGGATTAGTGCTATAACTGCTAACTGGAGCTGGCCCATAGCCATATACAAGTCCAGACATGACAAAAGTCATGTGTAGGTTAGCACCATACCTACTAACTGGAGTTGGCTAGTAACCATATACAAGTCTAGACATGACAAAAGTCATGTGCAGGTTAACACCTCACCTGCTAACTGGAGTTGGCCCATAGCCAAATACAAGTTTAGGCATAGTTGAAGCTATATGCGGGTTAGAACCTCACCTGCTAACTAGAGTTTCATGGTGCACCAAGGTTAACGCCCATGCTATTAGCTACAGTTTCTACTTAGGTTCACTCCCAAAACATTTTCAATCATAAGATCGAATTTCAATCTTCTAGTTTCATAATTCCTGTTTCAATATCATAATTATAGACGTAGCAATTCAAATAAATACAATCATTTGCATTTCCAACACGATTTCAATTCTTAATTGAAGGTCAAAATCAGTCGTATGCAAAGTTTCACCATTTCAAACTAAGAACTCTTCTTTTACTTTCTTCGTTTATTTTGTTTTCCAAATTATAGTCTAATAATGACTCCACAACTTGACATGATTCAAACACATATATAATATCTTATAAACAAACATGAGACCTCCACACTTCATTTCATAAACAACTTTCCATTCAAATTCATAATTTCTCAACTAACTCCACGACTATTAATTTATGAATAAAATCCACTAAGTAAATATAAAACACTTTAGTAGTATGTTTATAGTTAAAATTTACTATGCAAAACATAAAGTACGTATATATATACTATCTACTTACAACAGTGGTTCTCAAAGAAACCGAAGACTACTCTTTCAGCTGTCAAAATCTCCAATTGGCGTCCATTAGCTCTATAACTCTAAGAACAAGAAAATAATAGCATATGAGAGCTAACAATATTACCAATTAACATAAATTAGCTCTAAATCCTAAAATCTATAACTTAAGGTTCCCAAAAGCCCCAAATCTACCATAAACATCTCAAAGGGAGTTCAAGAGTTTCAATAAGGAATGATTGAGGCTTACCCACTATTCCAAGAGGAAGGAAAGGGGGAAGGAACGCCTTAAATCACACGGTCACTAATGATTCCTCTTCTAGAGAGAGGAACTGCGACTGTGCAAGGAAGAAAGAGAAGATGCGAATAGAGGAGATGGGACATGGTTAGTCACCGACGAGGCACTGACATCCTTGCGATGGCAACGGTAGAGGCTAGATACTTTGGCAACTGGTTAGATGTGGCACATGGAAGATGCAAGAGAGAACATAAGGGAAAGGAAAAACAAAGAAAGAAGTAGAGGAAATAAGTGTGGGGGCAGTTGTTGTCACGGTGAATAAAATCTAAAGAGTGCGCCTATGGTGCACCCTCTTTAAGGGTGCACCGATGCTACCCATTTCTGCCCTTTTTTTTTTGTGGGTTACTACATTCTCCCCTCTTTAAAAAGAATTCAGTCCTCGAATTCAAAATGAGAACTACTCTCTAACATCAGTAGGTAGGTGTGTCTAGCACACACTATCTCTCCTGCAATCCATTGGTCATACTTGAGGAACCAAAGAACAAACTTTCAATTTTGTTCAAACATTCATAGACATGAATCACATACACTTATTTCTCTAACACTGCTGCCATCCGTGTATGTTGGGAAAATCTTAGGTATGAACCTGTTATCAACAGTGGAAGCAACAAATATTTCCCCACACCTATGCAGTTGAATAGGTAGTATAAAAAATACTTTAGGCAGTATAATAATTTGGCAGAAAAATAAAACAAGAGACACCGCAATTTTTAAAGTGGGAAAATCCCTAATTAGAGGGACAAAAAATCGATGGGACCTAGTCCAGCAAAAACTTCCACTATGATCAATGGAAATACAATCAATCTTCTTAGTAGCTCTAGGAAATCTCAACAATCAACAAAATACTCACCCAATGAGCGGAACACAATCATATAACTCCACAATATAGGTATCACAAAATAGCCACCAGAGAAGGCAATAAAATTAATAGGCTATATCAAACAATCAAGCTCAACATCAGGAATAACATACTAAATTTTCATTATAAACGAAGTACGTTTACCTGTCTGATGATGAAACCTGCATTGCCCTTTTTTTACTTCTTGCAGCGTCACTATTCTCCCTTGACGATTTCACGTTCTTCCTTTCTACGCTACTGTAGTGTGTTTTGTTTTTCCTTTTTATTTGTTTTTTTTAATGACAAGTTGTTGGCCCCCTTTGAGTCAGGGAAGCTCACCAACAAATCTTCCTCTTCCCTACTCAAATAGGGATGCACTGCTCCACTAAGCCCGCCTTTTCTCTGCAAGAAACAAACTTCACTGTTGGTAAAGCTTTAGTCATCATATTTGAACCATTGTCATCAGTATGGATCTTTTTCAATGAGAGCAACTTCATCTCAAGGGCTTCATGTATCTAATGATATCACACCTCTATATGCTTTGACCTGGAATGAAATGTTGGGTTCTTGCTGAGATGTATAGCACTCTGGCTATCACAAAATAACACAAACTTCACTTGATCAAGTCCCAACTCTTGTAGAAATTTCTGCATCCACAAGAGTTCTGTTGAAGCTTCAGTAACATCAATATATTCGGCCTTAGTGGAAGACAAAGCAACACACTTCTGAAGTCTGCACTACCATGACACAGCTCCCCCTACAAAAGTCATCAAGCACCCAGAAGTAGACTTCCTAGAATCAAGATTACCAGCCATATCCGCATCTGTGTAACCATCTAACACAGGCTAACCACTACCAAAGCATAAACAAACTCTGGAAGTGCCCCGAAGATATCTAAAAATCCACTTTACAGCTTGCCAATGAGCCTTACCAGGATTAGAGAGAAACCGGCTAATAACACCAACAACATGAGCAATATCTGGCCTAGTACATACCATAGCATACATCAAACTGCCAACTGCCAACTGCAGACACATATGGAACCTTCTGCCTCTCTTCTTTTTTTTTCTCACTTGTAGAACATTGCTGTGAACTCAGCTTGAAATGACCAGCAAGTGGAGTACTAACAGGCTTTGAATTACTCATGGTAAACCTCTCTAACACCTTCTCAATGTACTTCTGCTGAGATAACCACAACTTACCATTCTTCCTGTCATGAGTGATCCTCATGCCAAGGATTTGCTTTGTAGAACCCAAGTCCTTCATAACAAAGGACTTGCTCAAGTCAATCTTAAGACTCTGAATCTTCTGCTTGTCATAATCAACAATCAACATGTCATCCACATAAAGCAAGATAATTATGAAATCACCCTCAGAGAATTTCTTGACAAATATGTAATGGTCCGAAGTAGTCTTACTATACCCATGATCTACCATAAAAGATTCAAATTTCTTGTACCATTGCCTTGGTGTTTGCTTGAGGCCATACAGACTTTTCTTTCATACAAGCTGCTCATTTCCCTTAACCTTAAAACTCTCTGGCTGTTCCATATAAATTTCTTTCTCCAAGTCACCATGAAGGAATGCAGTCTTCACATCAAGTTGCTCAACCTCTAAATTCAAGCTTGCTATTAATCCAAGCATAACTCGAATAGAGGACATCTTCACCACTAGTGTGAAAATCTCTTTAAAATCAATTCCTTTCTTCTGCTCAAAACCTTTCACAACCAACCTTGCTTTGTACCTTGGCTGTGAGACATTATCTTCAACTTTTAGCTTGAACACCCATTTATTTTTAAGTGCTTTTCTACCATTTGGCTACTTCATCAACTGAAAGGTGTAATTCTCATGCAAGGAATTCATTTCCTCTTGCATGGCCTTCAACCATTTGTCTTTGTGCTCATTAGAAATAGCTTCTTGATAGCTCTCTGGCTCCTCACTATAATAGATCGTCACATACTCATCTGAAGGATATTTCTTGGAAGGCTGATGCGGTCTTGTAGATCTTCTCAGTTGTGGCTCAACTGGTGGTTCTGGTGGAACTTGCTCAATTGGCACCTCAAGAGTAGGTGCAGGCACATCACTTGTATTCCCATCATCAACCTTTGTTTCTCCCCCCAACAATAGGAGTAATAGGAGGAAACTCTAGCTCAACATGACTGTCACTTCTAGTGTGCATTAATCGGCTTATCTGACTTTTCAAAATCTTTAATGGTTTGGTCTTCAAGAAAAATCATATCTCAGCTTCTGATTATTCTCTTACTCGCCGGATCCTACAACCTGTAACCAAAGTCTTCATGACCATAACCAATGAAGATGCACTGGTTGGACTTCCCATCAAGCTTGGACCTCTCATATCTTAGAACATGAACAAAAGTCCTGCAGCCAAACACTCTCAAGTGACTATATGAGACATCTTTTCCTATCTATACTCTTTGTGGAACATCACCATCTAGAGGAGCTGAAGGAGAAAGGTTGATTAAATCCACTGCACTTCTCATTGCTTCACCCCAAAAGGATTTGGACAACTTTGCATGAGAGAGCATACACCTGATTCTATCATTGATTGTACGATTCATTCTCTCTGCAACTCCATTATGCTAAGGAGTCTTGGGAACTGTTTTCTCAAGCCTGATCCCATGTTCTCTGCAATAGTCTTCAAATAGACCCCTATACTCATCACCATTACCTGCTCGGACACATTTTAGTTTCATTTCCTTTTCTTTTTCAACATTTGCATGGAAGCTCTTGAAAACTCTGAGCACCTGGTCTTTAGATTTCAACACAAAAGCCCACACTATCCGAGAATGGTCATCAATAAAAGTCATAAAATATGATGCACTACCTAGTGTTTTTGTGTCCATAGTGCAAACATTAGTGTGAACTAAATCTAGCACATTTGGTTTCCTATGAGGTCCTAAATAATGAAAAGCTACTCTAGTATTCTTTCCAACAAAACAATGAGTGCAAGTCTTTAAAGATGTACCTTTTATCGGAAGAGACTAATTCTTGGCTAGAACACCAAGTCCTTTTTCACTCAAGTGGCCAAGACGCATATGCCACAAGTCTAAAGAAGAATCATCAACAACATTCACCTTCTTTTTGCATAACTTTCCGGGCAACTGGTAGAGAGTAGTGAAACTACTATCTTCTCTTGCAACAACTAGCGACCCTTTGATGATTTTGAATTTTCCACCACCAAAGGTAGTGTAGTAACTTTCTCCGTCCAATGCTTTGATTGACATCAAGCTAAGACACATATCAGGTGCATACCTAACATTCTTCAACTATAATCTGCATCCCATGTGAGTTTCAAGCCACATATCTCCCATACCAACAATCTTACATATCCCTTCATCCCCTAGTCTTATTCTGCCAAAGTCACCAGCAGTATAAGTAGAGAAAAACTCATGTCTAGGAGTAACATGACATGAGGTACCAGAATCCATGATCCAACTAGAATAATCACATCCAAGATTTATGAAGTTTTCATGACGTAGAACAAGGACATCATCATACAATGGCAACAGTATCTTTATCATTGTTGCTATTTTTGTCTTCATTTCTTTCTCTGGATTTCTCTCTTTTCAAGTACCTGCAATGTTTTTTGATGTGTCCTGGCTTGCCACAATGATAGCAATTAAAATCCTTTCTTGTCTTAGACTTACCCTTTGACTTGCTACGGCTCTCTGACCTGTCATTATTATGAGATTTTTTACTCTGGCTTCTCCCCTGTGACTCTGCAACAAGTGCTTATGACTGGGTGGAGGCACTAATCAAGCCCCGTTCTCTTCTGGCCTCTTCATTCAACATACTTTCTTTAACCATTGACAACGTCAACTTCCCATTTGGAGCTGAGTTGGTCAATGTCACAGCCAGGACTTCCCAACTGTCAGGCAAAGAACTCAACAACAATAATGCTTGCAACTCATCAAACAATGTAATCTCATTGGTTGTCAACTGATTAACAATCTCTTGGAAGCTACTCAAATGCTCTGGCATTGAATCACCTTCTTTATATTTCATATTTACTAGCTTTCAAATCAAATATGCCTTATTTTGCACATTTTTCCTCTCATATAAATCTATCAATTTCTACCACATGCTCTGAGCATTAGTTTCTTTGTCAACATGTGGATACACACTAAGATCCAACCACTGCCTAATCAAAGCAACAACTTTCCTATTCATTCTATTCCATTCAACTTCAGATTTATCAGCAGGCCTATATTTATCACTCTTAATAGGATCATACAAATCCTTACTGTATAGCATTTCTTCCATGAGAGTCTTCCAAACTGAGTAATTTTTGGAATTCAACTTAATCATATTTGGCCCCTGATGTTCCTCCATTTAAACTGCACAGATAAAAAAAAACCAAAGCTCTGGATACCATTTTGTTGGGGAAATCTTAGGTATGAACCTGTTATCAACAGCAGAAGCAACAAATATTTCCCACACCTATGCAGTTAAATAGGTAGTACAAAAAATACTCTAGGTAGTATAATAATTTGGCAGAAAAATAAAGCAAGAGACATTACAATTTTTAATGTGGGAAAACCCCCAATTAGAGGGACAAAAAACCCACGGGAGCTAGTCCAGCAAAAACTTCTACCATGATCAATGGGAATACAATTTGTCTTCTTAGTAGCATTAAGGAATCTCAACAATCAACAAAATATTTACCCAATGGGTAGAACACAATCATATAACTCGACAATGTAGGTATCAAAAAATAGACACCAGAGAAGGCAATAAAATTAATGGGCTATATCAAACAATCAAGCTCAACATCAGGAACATACTACATTTTTGTGATAAACGGAGCACGTTTACCTGTCTGATGATGAACCATTTAGTGCCTTTTTCTTTCTTCTTCTCGCAGCGTCACTATTCTCCCTTCACGATTTCACGTCTTTCTTCCTTTCCACGCTATTGTAGCATGTTTTGTTTTTCCTTTTTATTTATTTATTTTTAATGACAAGTTGCTGGGCCCCTTTGAGTCAGGGAAGCCCACCAAAAGTGTCGATCATATTGTAATCATATAAGGATGATGACTTTATAGACCTTCAACTTATAGAATCTATGTTGCACTCTTTTCAGTTTCACGATGTCAAACTCAGGATAGAGATCAAAGTTGCATTGAATTCAAAACCCCCAACAATTGAGAATCAAACAAGCAATCAAGACATATTGCAAAGAACCTTACTTATCTCATATTTGCCTATATTGAGTGCATTTTGGCTTTTCTTCTCTTTCCTTGATTTCCCTAAGGTAGTTGACAAGTAACTCATTCAACTTTCTAAAAATGATAATTTCAAATAACAATAAAACTTATATAAGCTTTTAGTCTGTTTTCATGAGCACGCAACAAATTGCAAACCCAAAGCCTTACAAGTTTGGAATTAATGAAGTATATTTTCTTGAATGTCCCGTTACCCACAACATTTAGCCCATTATTCATGTGACTATATAAGGGCAAAACATAAAATACTTTTAGAAGTAACATGAAGGAGAATGAATTTACAAACAAATTTCCATAAGAAAATATCCGTTTCATAGCTTCTGAACTCAAGGCTTACATAAAGCATGAGACAAGTGAAACCTAACACATAAAAATCACAACATCAAGAATCAAAGTTTAAATGACTGAAACCATCAAAATACAAGTGAGAAATCAAGAATAAATACATATGCAATAGTACCCACATATTTATGGGAGTACTCATGTGAATTTTGAGTTTAAGCATCTTGCTCATCAAGATTTGCACTCAATCCCTCACAAAGGATAAACCAAGTTAATTCAAACATTCACGATTGATATGATCATCAATTGAACACATATGTTATGTATAAAACTCAGTTTTATAGCCTCTTTGACGATATGCTTGTAAAGGTTACATGTTCGAGCATTTCATTTCACTCTCATTGTGCACATAATCCCATATTATCATAAATTTATATGGCAAGATTAGGTGCCAAGATAAATAAACATATAACTTGCTAGCAAAGTATGCACTTGTCTATTTTTATTTACCTATAAGTCATGTAATTCACAAGACCTCTATTTCATACCAATATATATATATATATATATATATAGAGAGAGAGAGAGATAAAGAGCTTAAAGGATGCAACTATAGACTAGAAAAGACAACTTCAACTAGAGCTAATAAAACTGAGGTATGTTTCCTAAACCACAATAGGGAAAACCCTTTCTTCTAATGCCACTTTAATGGAAGATACCTCAAATATGGAACTACTAGTTTATATAAGTTTTGATGGCACCTTAATATTGATCCTTGCTTTGAGTTTTTTTTTTTTTTTTTTGCCAAGGGGGAGACACATAACTATTAGAACACATGTTTCAATATCTTAGAAGAAGGTACATGAATAAAACTTGAGCTATTTGATAGGAAAAGTTGATTTTGTTTAAGGAGGTATCATTGACAGAAACCATAGCTAATGACAGTGGCATTAGTCTTGATGCACCTTGAAGCTGGGGAACTGCTAGCCCAATATGTTAGGCTAGCATATTGGTATTAGTAGGCACTGATGGGTGTGAGGGGTCGCCCAATTGTGGGATTGATTTTTTGACTGTGTTCTGACATAGAGACCTCCTCAAACTTCTTTTTAATGCATAAATTCCATAATACTATACTATCACTGTAAGAGATTTATTTGTATGTTGATTCTATACTCACTTTGCTTACTTTATATCTTATATTATTTTTTTGACTATCAATTATTGTTTTGGAACTAGCTGCAATTAACTATAAACATGTTATTTCTCACTGAGTTTCATAACTCACCCTGTGGTTGGGTTCTCCAGCTTAGTAGGTTTTGAGTCACTGCTATTTTGGTGAGCCCAACACTCACATGTGGACTTTTCTTTTGTGTTTCCATATTGAGATACTAATGTTGTGAATTATGATATTAGGTGCTCCATTAGATCACAGGCAGGGATTTGTTGGTTATGGTTATGTTTATGATTATGCTTTTGGTGCATGTAGTCATCTATGGATAAGGGATTCAAAAATGCTATTTTGACACATAAAAAGTGGGTATCTATTGGGACATCCACTTAATAACCATTGGATGTGATGGTGGATCCCACACACTCTATCCATCACATCACATCCAATGGTTGTTAAGTGGGTGTCCTAATAGACACCCACTTTTTAGGTGTTTGAATAGCACAACCAATAAGGAATATATGTGTGCACTTTTTAGCCGTGGACTTATATGTATGTACTTATATATATGTATATTCATATCTATCTATTTTCCTGCCTAGGCTATAAATGTGCTGTTATAGGTTTCATAATTTGGAGATGTCCAAAAAATAGAGAAAATTCTATTAATTTTTCTATAAAAACTTGCATGTTTAGGTTTGCAGGGAACATGTTTCCTATGCACTGGTCACTATCCATGACATAATAATCATTTCGAGTTCATAATAATCACTATCTGTTTTTATTTTTTTATAACTATTTTTTTTTTCTTCTAAATCTCAACAAAATAATCATTTCGAGTTCTCTACTTCTCTAGCTTCTGCTCCATCTCTATGGAATCCGCTGAGTCTCCGGTGAAGCCCACCACGCTGTGAAATTCCGCAATCAATGTCCTCTGCTACTCTCGCTCTTGGCCCTCTCTTTGTTTCTCTCACTTCTCATGGTAATTTCAAATTTATGATATTCTTCTTCTTCGGGTTTTCCTAATTTTCTATCTTCTTTGTTAGGTTTTCTCAATCTTCCATCTTCGTTAGATTTCCTCAATCTTCGATATTCTTTCTTAGGTTTTCTTAATCTTCTTCGCTTCAATGGATTCACATTGCTTTCGTTTTTTTTATTCATGGAGTTTGTACTCGAATCACTAACTTCCAATGGTTAATAATCGTATAGAGTATTCATTGTGTCTCCCACCGCTTCGCCATATTTCGGCACCTCCATGGATTGCATTTTTGCGACGGCCACCGTTCCACCGTTAGCATCAGAGGCCTTTATGTCACACACAGAAGGAAGATCCTATTTTTCGAGCGAGTTTTTTTGTCTCATATTCAATGCACTTCCTACAAATTGACTTTTCTTTTTTCATATGCAATTTTCCTTTGTTATTCTCAAGTTAGGGTTCGAAGTTTGATAATTAATTTGCATAATTTGTTCTATTTAATCGATATATCGAGATTTGAGCTTTGATTTATGTTTTTTTCCCCTATGATTTGGCCTTTTTTTTTATCATGATTGTTTCTTAGGATTCTGGATTGTGATTGCTTTGATGATAATGCAATTCTTGTTCCTTTTCTCATGCATATTGTTCAAAGATTCTATTTCAGAGTAAATAGAAAAATAGGGAATTGGGTGATTTGGAATGAGAATTTTACTTCACATTTGTTTAAGACAATGCAAAAAATGTGGGAAGGTTAGTAGTGTAGCTCCTTACGTGGGATGATCCTACTTCTAGAGCTTGGACATATAACAATAAGGAATTAACTTCAATTAATTTTTCTATTGTATTTATGGTTTTTCGTATTTTTTAACTGAAATTTCTTGCCATGCCTTGCTGGTTTTATCTATCAACAAATGTCAGCTACAGTGTTTAGCTAACTAAATATCTTTAGCTAAACTTGATTGATTTGTTGTGCAGTGCATCTAATTGACTTAGCTTGCTCCATTTGAGGTGAGCTATAGTTCTGATTACTATGCATGTGTTGATTTGATTCTTCTATTTTATTAATTTGCATATTATTGAAACTTAAATGTTTTATATATATTCAATCTGTTCACATTATCATTTTTGCACACAGTATCTTTTCTTTCTTGTGGTCAATCCTTTTTTGGCCGATGTTGACTCTGATAATTAAAGTTGTAATATCATCTATGTAAAGATAGCTTCACTATGTGCAGGAGTTCTGCAGCAGGTCTGACCATATCATATTTGTTATGCTAGGTGACTTGTTGGCTGATTATGGCACAATTTGTATTGTCTATTGAGATTTCTTCAAATCTGTTTTTATTTTGTGAGTAAGTTAACTTGTTTAGTGATGAAAGCAGGAGCACAAATGTGCTATATATGCCTACATTTGCATAGAGAGATATGTAGCTTCAAATATGACTCTATGTGAAGCACTAACAAGGTTCTTAAATGTTTTGTTGAGTTGTTAACATTGCAGCTAAAGAAGCATGATCAACATAAAAAAAGAGCAAAGAAGAAGAAATGGCTCAATGACATGAGTGAGTCACCTAACCCAACTCTATTGCCAAGCCCAAAGGGATTTGACCGTAAGATATTGGGCAATATTTTCTTAGATAATTTCTTTTATACATATAAAAATATATGTATGATCTTTAATATCTTTTTTCATCATGTAGCTGATAGCCATTCAATCTTGAGAGTAGAAGTAAAAAGTCAAAATAAGCAAGTTAGACATTTTCTTTAAAGAAAAAAAAAAAAGGTCACTCTGCTCCAGAAGTTTGGAGGAGGTAATTTCATATTACAGCTGTACATGAATGTGATTATGTCGTCTCTTAGTCTGCTTGGCTCGTTTTGTTTTATCTGAGTTATATCATTAGGAGTTATGAGGCATTGAATTGTTCAATTGTTGAAACTGTTCTAAGCTAGAATTTTTTTTTTCTAACTTGTCTTAGATCAGGAGTTTGCATTAAAGTGTATGCTACTAAGAAAGGAACATCAGATTCTTGCTCTTCTAGGGGAGTGTAGTTATTTTCCTTTCTTAACCAGTTTCTGATCTTCATAGTCTGATTTATGTATTTATTTTAAAGTTGCACCTGATTGTTGTTGTATGTTTCTTTGTTTTCCTGTGAAAGTAGTTGTTGCTTCAAGACTTTGGTACTACTAAGGGAGTTATGTTTGTTGTTATGTTAGAGTCGGTTCATACAATTTCATAGCTTGCATTTACTATGAGCTGGTTCAAACAATAAGCCAAGACTTTGGTTCATTTTTTATGTGTTCAAACTTGCAAAGCCACTTTCTACATCTCAAGTATATTTGGCTGAGTGTATTGTCAAAGTTCTTTTAGTTCAATTGTTTTATCTTGTATGCTACTGTATTCTTTTTCGATTAGCATCTAAGCTTGTTGTGTATACTTTGATTGAAAGTCGTGAAAGCTGGAGGAGAAAAAATGGAAATTCATGACTGAGGCTGTAAGCAACACAATGCTGGATACATAATGGCAAAAACTCAATCATGTTAAATTGTTTTCAACGGCCCTCATTTGTCAAAACAATTTTTTTTGCAATACTTTTTTCATTTTGCAGCTGAAATTTTACTTGATTTTTTCATTTTGCAATGTAATGTGGATAGACTTCAGAAAAAACTAATTCAAAAATGGAGTTAACCATATTATCCTGTCATGATTCTTGATTTATGTTGATCTCTGCTCTATACAAGCTATAATTTCTTAATTTCTTAGTATGTACACAAGGAAAAAAAATAAATCAATAAATATCCTAAATATAAGTTTCCCCAAAATACTAGGCTAGATTAACATATATAAGTTTGGGTATACAAACTGGCAACATTTTTGACATGTTAAAAATACTAAATTGTAACATTTTTAAAATGCTGGAAAAAATAGTAGATTGTAACACTTTTTAAGTGTTGTGAAAAATAGTATATTGTAACACTTTTTAAATATTGTGAAAAAAATAATCTACTGCAACATTTTTTAAATGTTACCAAAAGCATGTATGGTATGGTAACATTTTAAAAATGTTCCTAAAAAATATAGAAAAATGTTGCTACAATCCTTTAGCGAATATGTAATGCAACATTTGAAAAAATGTTATCAATGGTAAATAGCAACATTTTTCTATGATTTGGTAACATTTATTAAGTGTTAGTAAATGTTATTTATGTTGTAGATCATTCTCACTTTATTAATGTGGCACATCAAATACACATGACCATGTAGATTTATTGATGAGCAACTCCTTGAAATACAGAACACACAACACAAGATACACTTTACTCACTCTAATCATAACCAAATGAACATAATAAATACTAACAATAAACAAACATCAGATTACACATTAACAATCAAACAGACACAAGGCTCAACGACAGACAAAAATTATTTCTTTTGAAGATAGCTGAGGACGGAAAAAAGAGTTTGGACAACGCCGATGACAAGTCCGAACGTAGCAGCAAAGTTGTAGCCGCGCCTAAAAAATTTAGTAAGGCTGTAAAACAAGTCTTCTAGAATCTTCGTCAGATAATGCCATCCTATTGTGGCGATTTCCGTGGCCTTGTTTGAAGCAGAATATTTGTTCAAGGTGGCAACCATTTTTTTATGACAAGAATAATCGACAAGAATTCCACGGTCAACTGCCCTTGTGATTGAACGGCAAAAACGAACCAGATCACGGTTGCTCATGTTCAAATGGTCCACTATGACTCGCTTGTCCTTAAGCAGTTGAACATCACTTGAACAGCAGATCAAGCCATTGAAAAGCAATGCCGCCGACGTGCATTTGCATCTGAAAGTGTCTATTCCGATTGCTTCAGGTTTTAGTTCCTTCGGAGCGTGCCTGAAATAGTTAATAAGAAATTTCTTCCTGTGATGCTCCCAAGCAATGAAGTTCCTCCACAGGGGTTCTGTTGCTTCTGTGATATGCAGCTGCGGAATCTCCAGCGTGCTTATTGTAGGACTAGGCTTCTTGGTATTTTCCCTTTGGCCATCTGGAGGTTTGATGGTGACCCCAACTGCGTGGAACCTCGTGGCACAGCGATTCAACCCACCATCAACTTGTTCTTCTTCATTATTATCTGCCATAGGAAGGCACAGGCATTGACCATTCTCCTCTGGTTTCGGTTTCACTTCCTCATTATCATCATCATCATCCCTTCCCAAGAAGATGGAGGAGTGGACAAGTGATAGAAAGTGAGCTGGGGAGAAGTGGTATTGCTGTTGTAAGAGTAACCATGCGGAGGAGAAGAGCAGCTTAAAAGAGACAAAACCATGTCTTTGAAGGTATTAATCATGGTGCCCGTAATCTCATGTCCAAATTGTTCCGGAAAGAGTTTCTGAGACAAGTTAATGACTAGTGCAAGTGGCATCTGGTTCTCCATCAGCATCAAATCGGTCAAGACCTCTTCTATTTCCCTCACTGGAGTTGCTACTATTTTATCTTCATGAGTAATCAATCCTTTTTCCGATTGATCTGGCCCACTTATGAGGAGCAGTAGCATGAACCAACAGTCACGTAGCATAGTGGTGGCAAGTTTGGTCCTATCCAGTGAGATTTCTTCCGTGTAGCACGATCGTACCGACTCATCATTGCGCCAAATCATTTTGCTGAACTCCTCAAGGCGGCTGCCTTGTGCAGTTCGAGTCCTTTCAAATCGGCCCAGAAGAATTGTTAAGAAGGCCCGTTTGACCCATTCCATGTGAAGTAGGTCCCTTCCAGCCCCGTGGTATGTGGGGCGCACGGAGACAGCCTTTGGCTTGTAAGCATTCTCGTTCCACTTGCGGAGTTCATCTGGAACAATGGAGATGCCGAATGCTTTAATATCTCCACCAAAAGATGTGAACAATGTTCGTTTTGTAGATTGCCACCATTTTTCCCAGTTGACGTCGTCATTGTCCAAAGCCTGCAACTAACTTTAATTTAGACCCAAAAAAGAAAAAGAAGGGATAGAAATATATATAAGAAATATTGCTAATATATAAGTATCATCCCCGGTCTCGCTGTCATCCTCAGTAGTCATCTGCTCCTCTGTTTTGTTTACCTCCATCCTGTGCAAGAACTGAAAGAAAGTTTGAATGAACCATGCTTATTAGTACTTTCTTGTCATTAATATTTTCTTCTTATTTCAATTACATTGTAACTATGTATTTTTCTTTCGCATTAACTAATAGAAATATATGTATAAAAGTATATATATTAAAAAATAAAATTATAAAAATTAATTGAATATCTTATAAATAAAATTATTAAATGAATTTAATTAACTTTAAATCAATAATAATTTTAAATATTTAACTCCCGTTCATTGCGGTATATTATGTAGAAATAAATCAGTTTTTGTGGCTAAAAGATTGTGTGCAGTTTGTGTAACAAATAATGGAGGATCCAAATTCAGTAAAACACACGGGAGAAAGAAGGAACACATTTAAATACCCATACCCAAGAAGTGAAAGGATTCAAATAGGGGATGAAAATCTTCTATTCATAAATCATGTCTTTTTTTATGTCTTGTCAATCACTTTTCACTGTATAAATAGGAAATAATCATTTAATAATATTTAAAATTTTAGAATAATTATTAAATATATAATATTAATTTCCTAGGTGTCAATATGTGATTAATGAGAAAGAGATTCAGCATCACTTGTGACATGTAATTTCCATCCCAAATAGAAGCCTAGACAAGAGAAATGGCTTAAACTATAATGAGAAGAATGGCTCATACGCTGACACTATGAAGTAAAAGATTTATATCTCTTCACACAGCACTTGTGAGAATTAATTATCAGAGCTTCTTTCTGAAATTTTCTCTCTTCTATTATTTTTTCCTCCAATATATAGCGTGGTTATTTATAACGTTAACCTGATCTCTTGCGTGTTATGAGTTATCCCTGCCTCCAAGAAATTCTTTCCCTATATACATGAAACAATAGCTAAATTAAATCACTCCTTACTTGCCATAAATGGAAAGTATCAGGTAGGACTTTTCAACTAAATCCATTTCATTAAAAATGAAACAGAAAGAAACAATTCTTTCCGTGACCGGTATTGCTGTGCTTCTTTATTGGTAGGACTTTTCTACTAAATCCATTTCATTTTTATCTGCATTTCAGTAAGATAGAAATATCTATAACTTGCTATCAGAAATATTAGTATAGTGTTTATTTATTCAATCAACTTTGACAATTAAAAAATAAATTCTTAGAAATAATTAGAATGGTGACAAAAGCCTTATGCAATTTTGCACCATATTGGAACATTGATTTTTATTTTGATATTTTTTACAGGAGATGTGTGATGGTTAAGGTGTGAATCTTTGTGGTCCATTACATAAATGAGAGGAGAGTCCAAGGTTGCTTTTTGTGGAATTCTTTGGTTTGGTTACTGGTCATTCCCATGTAATGTCCCATTACTATATAGGGATTGTGAATTCAAATAGTGTGTGCTGATATATCATCAGGAAGTGGTATTGACTGTAGTCGGAAGGCTTTTTGGGTTCTATTATTTTTTCTTGTGCATTGGTTAAGGTGTATCTTTAGAATCTGGCTCCATTTGTTCTTTTGAAAAGTTTATGTATAGTCCGTATCCTCACACAATATATTCTAACTTGCCATGTAGATTTATTGATGCTATGTGAAAATTTTGCCATATACAACTTATAGGTTCTAATCATCCCTTGATGAAGGAGGTTTATTGTTAAAGTGTGTATGATGTATCTCAAGTTAGTTGCACCTTAAAATAGTGAGTTATGGGCACGGCAAGCCTCACACATAATTACTAATAAACTTTCTAGTTTTGCTATAATATTTTGGATTAATATAAACAATCTTATCTTAGTTTTTATCGATAAAATTATCATGAATCTGATAAAAATTTGATAATATAGGTAACACTGGAATATTTTTTATTCTATTTTGTAGATGATGTTGATATCATTTTAAATTATTGGAATACATGATAGTAAAATGAATAACTGATAATATTATTTCTTCAAACAAATATACTCTGTTATTTCAGTTCAATATATTTTTATTATTATTGATTTTTAAATTTTATCTATAGTTAATAATTATTATTCTCAAAATGTAGCTATTAATTATTATTATTATTATTATTATTTTGTGCATCGTACAAGTAATGAAAATATAGTAATTTATCTTATACATATTTATTTCATTTAATTTTGATTGAATATCCAATTTAAACATTTTATTATATTTTGCAGATCATTTAGATTTAATGTAAGATGCTTAAAACTCTAGGTAAATTGAAAAAAATTTGATTGTATTACATTGTTATGGTTCATGTATATAACATGTTATTATAATAATTATTACTTCAATTATCTTTACTTTACATCTAATCTACTTAACATTCATGTGTTAAGTAATTTCATGATTAGCATTTGTAGGAGAATTGTTACCCGCAGACAGGATTTTAAGCCTATTGCTAGGTTCCTTTGCCGGAGATTTGTTAATCATTTTTTGATTTGTCATAGAAGTGTGGATTTTGTGGATTCTTAAGTTAGAATATTCTTAATAACCGAATAAAAGAGAGAGCAGTGGTAACCAAAAAACAAAGAGAGAGAGAGAGAGAGAGAGAGAGAGAGAGAGCAGTGATGAGCACAATGCAATGAACTACTAAGTATGAACCAATTTGTCTTTGTTGTACACGATAGCTTGAATAAGTACTTAATGGCAAAGGATAAAATTGCTAATATGTTGAAACTAGAGAATTTTGTGTTCAAATGTTTTATTTCGAGTTATGCACGTGATTGTAGCCATTATGTCAAAATTAAGCAATTAGTTGAACATGTCTATGGCTATTGAATAACACGTTTTGCATTTCAGAAATTTGAATATTAATAATATGAATGATTTGTTTTTTTATTTTTATTTTTCTTTTGATGATGGAAAGGGTATGCATGCTTTTCCATATTTTTTATGCTTAAAAATAAGGAAATTTTGACTCACAATTTATTAGTTGTACCTATGTAGTGTTAATTAAGTCAAATTGACAATCAGTTAGATTAAGTTAACATTATTACCAATTATAAATCTAATTTTATATGACCCATGCGTAGCATGGTTTCCGACTAGTTTATAACATAAGGTCAGTGAAATGCCGAAAAAAGGCTACCTGATCTCTTGCGTGTTATGAGTTATCCCTGCCTCCAAGAAATTCTTTCCCTATATACAAGAAACAATCACTAAATTACATCATTCCTTACTAGTGATAAATGGAAAGTATCAAAGCATATCATAACAATTACATCATTCCCTACTAGTGACAAATGGAAATTATCAAAGCATATGATAACATGGCACGACTTTATTAGTCTTTTAATCTACAACAGTATTCGGTCAACATTTAATCAACATATTAGAATGCAATTTTACTCCATTTTAAAAAAATCAACTGGTCATAGAAATTCATAGTGGGGTGCATCCCCTAACGTATTATAGTTTCAAGATATTTGTGAAATTATCAATAAAATAAAATAACAAAGATATTAAGGGGTTGCTAGCCTCATGAGGAACTATTTCCAAGGTATTTGGCTAGTTAGAATGAATTGTACATACATATGTACTGTTTCAGCTAATATATATGGCACTTTTGTTTATAAGTTGTTCACAAAAGGCTGGTACGTTTGGTGTTATGCTTATAAGTGATTGAGTTTATGATAAGAACATTTACTTTGCTTATAAGTGTACAGTAATGCTATGTGTAAGTATATTGAATGCAGCATTTCAAACTGTATTATTACATCCCTTATGATAAAATTTATTAGTCATATAAAAGAATTTCAATTTTTTGGTGATAAGAAGGCCAACAAAATTAAAATTTCAAGGACTGCTAGCCTCAAAACATATCAGGAAACTATTTCTAAGGCATTTGACAATTTGAATGATTTGTACACAAATACTGCTTTAGCTAATAAGTAAGACACGTTTGTTGATAAATTGCTCAAAATATGGTGGCAAGTTTGGTATAATGCTTGTATGTGGTTCAGCTTCTCATATGGACATTTACTTTGCACATGAATGCAAAGTAATCCCATGTAAAAGTATGTTAAAACATTTCAAAATGCATTATATATACTCCCTTTGTGAGAAAATCTATTGGTTATATAAATCCATATTAGGGTGCACCCCCTAACGAGAAATACTTTGCATGTGAATGTAGTAAATCTCTTTATCAAAAACTTAATAACTTATCAACATAAGACCAAAGTTACAAGCATATTTTGAACAAGTTATTAGTTAAAATACCTTAACGGTGTAAGCAATTAGTATAATTCTTACACAATTTTCCATTAGATAATAAATTTGTTATGGACAATGATAACCATAAGATCAATATAGAGCTACACAATTTGGCTATGCTTCAACACTTTAGCTCTTTTTCTTGTAGGGTACTATAGCTTCTTTCCCCAGCTAAATCTGCCTTTGAGGTTGTGAAATCATAAACAATCATAACATGAAACAAATAGAAGAAGTTTCTTTCTTGTAGAAATATATATTCCTTTTCAACCTAATCAATTGAAAAAAAAATAATCAAGGATAATGCAATAGAGCTAAAATGGCACAATTCAACCTGGAGCTTTGTTTTTCATTTTTTTTAATCGTAAGCTGCCTTTTGAGATTATTGAAATTAGGTCACTGGCAGTCCAAGTCATAAGGGAAAGATTTTGGAGATGTCCGAGTGAGTTTTGATTTAGCAATAGTAGGACCGAGACACATCCTGCCAGCAATATGCCTAAAGAAAAGACAAATGTAGAAGAATAGTTAAACATGGTTAGAATTTATAATATATACCAAGTGGGATCTGCGAACTCTTCAAGATATCAAAATAAATATTTCCTTATATGAATAAATAAGTTGAAAGATTT